>VWZP01004011.1:938095-1019013 GCA_013396995.1 Dicaeum eximium | reverse complement strand
GGTCCCGAGGGAGCTGCTCTGGTTCCGGCTCCGCGGCGCGGACCGAGCGCCCACACAGCCCCACGGTCCCGCCGCGGCCTGGAGAGCCGCCGGCTCGGCCTGGCCCGGCGTGACCCCGTGGGGCGGGGGAGCCGCCGCCGCCGCCGCCACCCCCTGAGGGTTGAGCCGAGGGCTGGGGAGTTCAAGGGCAGGGGGAGCGGCTGCCCGGGCCCGCGGGGGGTGAAGGGCAGCGCTGGCACCCGGGAAGGGGCTCAGCCGCTCGTCCTGAGGGGCTGGAGCAGTCGGCTCTGCTCGCCCACGGAGGCTCTTGCCAGGAGCCGACCGGACAGCTTGGGCGAGGAGGATCCTGAGAATGAGATCTCCATAATTTCCATAATTGTGGAAAAATATTTTCACAGTCTGGTGGGACTCATTTTTAAGAAATCACCTTGATATCCAGGCTATCTGGAGTGTGCCCTTGCTTTTCCCATCGCGCCAGTCACCGACAACGTCCCCTGTGTTTTGCCTCAACCTGCGCTTCGTGTTCCTTGCTCGCTCCTGGGAAAGCTCATTTCTCCCCACCTCCCTCCTTATCACAGGTGCATGTCACAGGGGCGAAGAATACAACGCGTTACTCTACACCGGATGCCTAAATGATTTTCAAATTACTCACAAACTATAACCCCTCAGCCTATTCACGAACCCAATCCCTTCTCGCCGATAAAAGAATCGTTCTCTCACCACTTGTTGCCCTATACAGAATTTATCACAGTACCGGCACATAAGCCCGGAAACCAAAAGCTTTGTGAAAGAAACGTAGCTGAGGAACACAAGCATACAGCTGTAGGTTACAAAGTCTCAACCTTTTAATTTTCACACGGACTGGTTTCGCTCTGCCGGGCAAGTCATTTCAGTGCTTCTTGCTTCTTTAACCAAAAATAATAGCATCGTGTAATTACTGAGCACGTGATTCTGTTAGGCGCAAGTAAGCTTTATCAAAGTATTTTTATTATTTAAGGATGGAAAGTGCGATAATCTTTTAGTAAAGAACAATAAATTTTAAAAAATATTATTCTGTTATACTTGCATACCCCCACATCTTTCTTTTCAAGATTACAGTCTGTAAAAGTATGGTAGAATGTGTACTTAAAAATAGAAAATATGCAACAATGACAGCAGGCTATATAATAAGAAAATCAGCTTTTTAAATATCCAAGCAAAAAAAAAAAACCAAAACTGTGAATAGCAGCAATTTTTTAGTTTTACGAGATACTCCAAAATACAGTGCATTTCAGGGTAGGAACTGTAATGTCTCATCTGACATTCTCTATTTAGAGCTTGTAATCTGTATAGTAACAGTGCTTCATCTCCTGTCGCAGAATCTCCAGTGTCTTTCAAAAGTAGAGTAGTTCTGCTCCATGAGGTTTTATATCCTTTGTTTCTAATTTATTTATTTAAAGGTTATGAAGGGATGTAGTAATTTCATACACTTGTAGGCTAAAGGAGTATTTTAATTAAAAACCTACAAGGGGTTTTGTGAATGGTACTTGGAAATCACATCCTTTTAGCCTTCAAAAGTAGGAACAGAAGGAAACTGCAGGAGACTGCCCCTTACCAAACACCTGGAGATATGTTCAATAATAGTATCACACCATATATATAATGACAAATAATGTACTTTAACACTTCTGTCCTGTAGTACTGATGTGCCATGAAACTCACATATGGTTTTCAAATTCTGTTGGTCTGGAAACGAATGTTGATCTTCAAGTTTTTGTACTCGTCAGAAAAATATCCCCATTTTGGGAAAACCAACAGATAGTGGCCCAAAAAAGGGCCCAGGCTGCAGCAGTTACAGTGAATGTCATAACTCAGGATTGCAGTCATTGGCAAGGCTGTTTGGGGAAGCTTGCATAACATCTGCTTGCAACATGCCTGATTCAAACCAGCACTCTTCCTCTCATGAACACTGATGACTTTTAAAAAATAAAATAATCTTAGTCAATATGCAAGCAAATTGATTTTCCTGGGTGCCTGTCCAGATCTGCTTGAAATAACAGAAATTCCCCAACTCAAAAACTATTTATTCTACATTTGCTAGATATTTACACCACTGTTATATCTTTTTTTTATTTTTTCTGTGTTCTGATCTCATCCCTGTGAGCCATACCCAGAGAGCACTCTTTACGATGCCGGAGGGACTACTGTGGAGAGATTGATGTAGTTAAAAATCCCTGATCTCTGCTTTGAACATTTGTAGTGCTTCATTCTCATTATGTTAGCATGGTAGGAAACATGGAAAGACATGCTTCATTTTGGATGTTTACTCCCTGTGTTGTTTTTCACAGATGGTTTTATTTACAGGTTTCTTAGTTGTCTTGTTCCTCTTAGAAGGTGTGGCTGGTTGTTTTGACTCAAATAGCTTATGGCTTTATAGCTTCCATGTCAGCCTTATCACCATTTTTAGTACTGACAATATAAATAAATCAATCATAAGCTACAAGGTTTGCTTGGTAGCTTTGATTGGATTTTTTTTAATGCAGAGAACATGTTAACATAGGATTAATATTTTATATCACACATACTTAGAGATTTAAATGTGGTTTTACAATGAAAGATGAATTAATGTAGAAAGGGATTTAGAATAATTTCACTAATCCAGTAATTTCCTTGTTCCCATTTTTTCTATCTGTTGTTGGTTCAAGTGTCATATGAAGACAGAACAGCATTAGAAACCTATTTAGACTCCCTTCAGCACTCTACATGCAGGAAATGCTTGGGAGGCAAAAAAGTAAGAACTCTGAGTAGTGAGAGACAATGAAAAAATTAAGGGGAGAAGGACTGAAGCCACATTCCATTATGTATTACATTAAAAAAAATTGTAGAGCTCATTCCATTTCAAGATTTGTAGTTTGGTCTTACAGACAGATGTCTAAATGCTTCTACAAATAAATGCCATTGGGAAGGACTATATTTCAAATAGAACCAGTTTATAATGAATGCTGAGGCTTACAGCAGTGTTCAATGTCCTTTTATCTCCAGTTGTTCAGAAAAGAGATTAAGGTAGCTGAAAAATGTATTAAGAAGAAGCCACACCATCTGCCACGGCAGGTACACCACAGGGAAATTGGAAAAATATGAAAAATGACTTGAGCAAAAGGGTCCCTTTCCATTAAAAAAGAGTTGGGGAATGAAGTCATATTGGGACATCATGATGTAAAAAGACATATTACCCAGGATGGAAAACCTTGTTTGCTATGTGAATGGTATTGAATGACACAAGAAATATTTGGAGATGCAAGATTTTGTTATCACATGTCCCTATTTTACCAGGAAATCAGGAATTACAACAAAAGAAAAAGTCCTGCTTCCCTTATTCAGAACTTTTGCAGAGAGTTTATTTCTAGTAAGGACCAGAGGGCTCTATTCAGTGAATTACCATTTGCTTCAATCATAGGCAATTTACCAGAGATTACTTTGCAATATCTCTGAATAGCAGTAACATTCCAAAGAATGGAAATCAAATAATCTTTTCAGGCCTCTATTTATAAGCTCATATGTGTGCCTCTCAATCATGCTGTCAACTCCTCCTGGTTTCAGTTGAATCTTGAAATAAAAAAAGATTCACAAGAGATCTTGCTTTTGTAAAAAGCTTTTTCCTGAGGGGGATGTTAGGAAATTAAGATTGTGTGGTTACTCCTTTGAGAACTGTCCATTATGAAGATAGGCCCATGGGATATAAGTTTGGAAACTTCAAACAAGCAGTGCCCAGTAATCAGGATTGGTACTACCTTGAACTGGAACAGAGAACATGATACAACCACTCCACATTGCAGGCATTTTGATAGGTTATTATAGAAGGCTTACTATTTAAAGACTACCACTGTCATTTAAAAATGGGTAATAGTTATGATTTCAAATTAAATAGTTAATGTCCAGCGCCATTATCAGCACACCTATCTGAAGATTGTTTTCCACACTAGATAACATCAGTGCAACTTGAAGAGGGATCAGAGAGTAGGTTTCTTAGATAACATTAAAAGGGAGTGGTAAAACTTCCCTCCTAATATTTCAAAATTATCTTGCCATCACATCTAGCCATTAGCTTCCATAACATTTTTCCTGTTGAGCTAAGGTCACAGTAGATAGTTTTTCTAATAATAATAACTGTGTGAAACTCATAGGCTGATGATACTGCAGCCAGGCATCTGCAGGGTCTGTTTTTTACTATCATTCAGGCTGTAAATTACTTCCATCTTGGACAAAAGTGGCAAATCATCTCACTTTGGTGCTTATGATCATTAATCATATGAAAGTAGCACCACCAGCCTGTTACTATGCTGGGTGATATATAGCTTTGTAGTAAAAACCAGACTCTGTCCTAAAATGCTCACAATAAAAATAGGCATTTATGAACACGTGTAGATAAGCTTCAGCACCATACAAATGCATAATGGCTTGATTAGGCTCACATGGCAAGTCCATCAAAAACAATATTGGTTCATAAATCTCTCTAGTCCTCACACACAATCTTAGGTTTTGAAGTGTGTGTTTTTGTTACAGGTCTAAGAACAAGCTCATAAAATACACTACCATGTCATCATTGTAGTTTCACTTAGAAGTGCTTTTGAGAATTCATGTTGATACGTTATTTCCAAATGTGTGTTATCTGGTACAAACAGTTGCTTAGGCTGCCTTGAATTTTTCACGGTCTTCATTTCACACTAATTTTAAAATTGAAGCCATATTCTATTTTCTTGTGTATTTACAATCCAAGAGCCCAGCAATGCGTGGATACTCCTTTCAATGCATGGAGATAATACCCTTGTCATGAATGCTGATTCACCCCTGAAACAATGACTTGCTTTTCCAGTGCATAGCTGACTTCCTAGAAACATCTGTTCCTTAAGCTACTCCTCCCTGTGTGGCAGCCTAGAAGGTTTAACATTCCTTCGAGGACCATTCATCCTATGCAGAGGAACGTGCTGTCTTAGTCAGTGGAATTGCCATTTACAGGATAACCAGACCCTGTTCTCTTATTTATTTTGCAGGCCCAGTTCCCTCCCTCACAGTGTGTTCCTACCCTGTGTGCACACAAAAAAGGCTTCAGGCAACAGCTCCTCTCTCAAGTTAAGGTCAATCAATAAGGCTGATGTTTAATTATAGGTAGCTGACAGTGTCCTCTGGCATAGGCTAACCTTGTTAAATATAAGGTTTAAAAATATCCCTTCAAAATTAATTTTCTGCTTGTTTTTAGATACCCTGTGTGTGCTGGTTCTTCCATGACCTTGACAGGGCTGGCAGTGACAGCTAAAACCCTGCTTTACTTTGTCAACACTGAGATTCACTCCTACATTATAAAACAAGTTTGGGGGTTGTCACTATCTTCCACACCAGTGCATCTGATCTCTCCTGACAAAGGGGCATGAGATGGTTGTATTCATCTCATGAATACCCTGTTAGAGGTTTTTCAGCAGACACAGTCTGGGCTGTTTGCTTCTATTCACCACACGGTAAGAAAAGGACCATTTGCTTCTTTTCATCTAGTGTACTGCCAGAGAATAAGCTGTATGAAATGCACAGAGTCTAAAAGGATTTTAGTGATGTCTTGATTGTAACAACACTCTAACTTGAAAATTTCCAGCTTTAAAGAAAATATTTTTTACATTATACAAGAGTTGCGGATATTTCTTAAGATTTTTATTACTCCTATGCTTTGTCAACAGTTTGACTCCTAAGGGAGGACAGCACTACTTAGAAGAGCTTTTAAGAAACCACTGAATTCACTAGGACACTGATTCCTATTGTAGGAGGTCAGCATGTCTCCAGCTGTACTCTGATTTCCAGTAATAGACCTAATCTTCTAAATCAGTAAGTGATTGTAGCCAGGATGCCTACACCATCACACCAGGTAAGTCCAACCTCACCTCCTTCTATGCTTACCTTTGGGTCTGTCAAATTGTTGCTGAAAGGGCCCCCAGGAAAGGGTTAAGCATATTAATGAACTTGTGTGTTTAATGAAGTGGAGATAGTGTACTTCAAATACTGAAATAAATTTAAAACAGTCCAGCACTGCAAAACAACCTTCTGATGTTTTAGCTTAGGGTTTTGTAAATTCCTTGACTTTTCTACAGTGTCATGATATCTGTGGTTTAAGTTCTAAATATATAAAACCTGTTTAATAGAATCAGTAACACTTGTAAAAAAGAAGTACCTTTTATTCTAAAATGTCAAAGTATTTCAAATATTAAACAAAACCAGGGAGAATAAAATCTCAGCAGTCCATGTTTTGAAATATAAGACTCCATGTATTTTAACTGAAACAAAAGGAAAATTTCTTACTATCTTCCCTGAAGATTCATAAGTAGGAACTCTAATTAGATCTCATCCAGTTAAAACTTAACAATTAATCCAAACTGCCTTCAAAAGGATCAATGCATTGTGACGTGCATTATAAAGAGAAAGAAATTATAGCTGTCAAGTGTCAGATTTTACTCCTGTTACTCACCCATCACTGAACTTTGAGACTAAGCATCTTATTTTAATATTTCTGAACAATATGATTTTAATTGTTGAGATTAAGGGATTGCAGAAACGTGTCCCGCGTGAAGACGACACTCAATGAAGTATTACCTCTGCTTTTAGAATTACTTTTGATCGCACTTGTAAATTCGCAGTGGATTTCTCATTAATTAGTGTGAATTAGATAGTTGTGGCTGTTCAGTTTAGGTTAATTCTAAATGTTTTACTGTGCATCGCTAATTATTGGGGGGGGGAGAGGGGCGGGGGGGGAAGCACAACCCTTATTGAACAGCCCGCAGGTGCAAGGGATGCGCTCACTCTGCTCCGTGTGCGTTTCTAGGGGCTGGCAGCTTCTCCGCCGTGTTGGCCTCGGATACTTGCATAGCTCCTGGCACCCCCACGGGACCTCCTCGTCCCGCAGAGAGCGGCTTCTCCGAGGCCCAACACAGCGCAGGGAACTCGGCTCAATCCTTCCCCCCTCCCCGACGATCCCATCCCATTTTCCCGTCTGATTCACCCTCGAGAGCTCCGCTTCCCAGACACCGCGCCGCTCTTTTGTCCTCAGTGCGAGGCCTCGGCTGAGCTCCTTTTCACACATGTCAACACTCGCCCGTAATTAGCGCTCGGCGCACAATGAGCCATTCCCGCTCTCCAAAGGGCTCAGCGTGCGGCTGCTCCCGCCGGGGGCGCGGGGCCGGGCAGGTGCCCAAACACAGACACCATTCCCCACTGTTGTAGATGCTGCGGCTTGACAGACGGACACGCAGACCGTGTCCTTTGTTCCGCGGTCGGGACAGAGCTGCTTTCGCAGTCTTAGGCTGGGCAGGGATGTTTATCTCTGCTGTGCTGCGCCAGGTCCTGCCCTGCCCGGGCACCGCCGCAGCGGCGCGGGGGCTCCGGCTGCTAAAGGCGGGCCGCGCCGAGCCACAAGCACAGCCCTCGCCTCTCCCCAGAGGACAGGGCAGGGTACAGTAGGGCAAGGCAAAGCAATGCAGATTCCGGGGAAGCCGCGTTCCCCCAGCACAGCGGGTGCGCATCCTTACGGACACCCCTCGCTCCCCCCACGGTCCCGGGGCGGAGCTCTGCCCGCCCCGCCCGGCGCCGCCGCGCCTGCGCCGCTCAAGGCGGGACGCCGAGGAGTTCTGCGGCGGGCGGGCGGTCGGTGCCGGGCTGGGCGCTGCGGGACGGGCGGGTGAGTTCGCTGCGGGGACAGGCTGGGCAGCGGCAGCGGGTTCCGCAGAGCCGGCGCTCCCTCTTTCTTGTTGGCTCTCGGACTTTGCCCGCGTCCGTCCCTGGGGCGGGCGGGCTGAGCCTCCCCGCTGCCTCCGCCCTGCGGCTTCGCCCCGCTCCGAATCGGCCGCGTCCCGGAGCAAGAGCGACCCTCGGGGAGCCCGGCCTGGCCGCTCCCTGGGCGTTCCGCCTCCGCGTCGGTCCCGCGGTATTGCTTCATCGCCTAAAAATACTTCCTGGCGGGTGGGTTTGGCAGCGGCGGGAGGCGCGGAGTGTGTGCCCGGCCTGGCTCTCGGTGTGCGGGTGAGTTCAGGTGTCGCAGCCGCGGAGTTATCCCAAAATAGGTTCTTTGACCTGCTGTGCATGAGGCTAATCCACACACAGAGCCAAGGTACTTGATTTATTTGCCGTTCTGAGCAGAAAGAAGGGCTGGGTGGTAAACCTACAAAGCCAGCACGACGGCTATCAAAACTTATCAGTATTTATAAATGTTAGCAAACATAGACTTTAATGTTCACTGGCTACAAGTTTACATAGTTCTTTTATTAATGACTATACTGTCTTTTTTTTTTTTTAATTATTCCCTTCTCATGCTAAGTTACCTGCATGCTTGGTCTTTCTCTTGTTTTAGGTAGGTGGTTTTCTTGAGTTGGTGGTCTGTGAGTTGCTCGTCACGATTTTGCCCTGCCAGAATTACCTTTTACCCACTTGGAAGTGATTTCAGCACAGTTGCTGAGCTGGCTTTATTAGTTTCTTCCTTATTGTGGAAGTTCTGCCCAATGTCCTTGTGGCCTGTAAATGGTGCATTCTGTGTGTCCACCATCAGTGGTATAGCCTTCTCAAGCTTTGCTTAACCTCCCCTTAGGTCTGATATCGTTGAAGCATGCCAAGTCCTAAACCTTAACAAGGCAGTTCTACAGACAAGTAATTTATCCTTCTAACACCTGGATGTCAAGGTTGGGGACAGGTTTCTTTCTGAGTGCACAGCTCCTTTAGCCAGCTGGAGAGGAAGCATGAATGCTGTGGTTTGTACCTGAGCACATCAGTCACGTTCAGCCCATTAGGTTTGATGCTCATCTCGCTATTCATTTGTACTTGCCATTTCTCTGTAGCCTCCCATCTCTCTGTGCCACAATACAGTGCAATTTTCAGCTGTAATTTCTGTGCTGTGCAGGGACAGGCTGTGCTGTGAGCAGCTCTCAACTGGAGAGTTTGTTCTGCCAAAGTTAGTAAGAAGTTAGCAGGCTTTCAGGGGAAGGGGCTGCATGTGCTTCTGTGGGTATTTCTGCCCTTCACAGCAAGGAAAGCCTCACAGATAGTTTCTGTTTTGTTTCTCTTGTGTTAAAATAACTGAAAGTGTGAGCTCAAGTATTGGCCATGAAATTATTTGCGAAAACAAATATGCTTATTGAGGGCCACCTGTTTGGAAACCCTGGCTGTGAAAGGCCACAGCTGGGTCAGTGGCCCATCTTTGTGGGGCTGGGAAGAGCCCCAGGGGATGCGTGGGAATGGCCAGGAGTATCCTAACCCCAGTTAATAGATGTAGCAGTGGTGGGCTGCTGGCATTTACAGCTTTTCCCCATGTTTTAAATTTAGTTTGTGGAGGTGGTAGTTCAGTTCTGAGGTACCTTTTTGCCACTGACGCAAAAATTACGTACCAAAATTCTTAACATTTTACACAGCAACTGGGGATGTCTCAGAAGTTGGTGGGAGGAGGTGGTTTGTGCTGGCTGGGTTGACATGCTGAGCTAAAGTGCTTGCAGTGCATTCTGATCTAAAGGCTTTTGGCCATAATAAACATCAATATGCTGTATAGGATGATTCTTCACCTAGAGAGATTAACACAAACATTTCTTCTAAGTGTAATTGCTGTTGTACTTTAGAAGGAACAGCAGCTTTCACAGCTGACCAGTTTTGAATACTATTCATGCACATTTGAGGCCACCGTAATGTAGCCAAAGAGCTAATTTGAAGAGCTGCTTCATTGTGTCTGTTTCTTTTTAACAGCTCTGATGACAAGTCACAGAGGATCAACAAAAGCAGATGGCAGGAGGTGGCTCTTGTTGCTTTGGGGAGTAGCTTCCTGGAGTGAAAGATTAGGAGATAAGCACATTAACGCAAACCACAAAGAATTATTTTGGGCTAAACACAAAAAAAAACCTACATGCCAAAGTGTAAAAACTGAATTTGAGTGAAGTTTGAACAAAATTACACTTTTTAAGCATTGATACTGAGAGTTCTTTTTTTTTTTTCCAAGTGCAGTACAGAGTTCCAAGAGGAAAAAACAGATATGCATATAACATCATCATGTACCAGCACAGGCTTGCCTGATAGATGTAGGGCTCTGGCAGAACATTTGTGGGAAAAAAAAAAAAGACTATACCTCATCTTGTGTGACATGCCAAAGGTGTGCAAAATATGTTTTGATTATGTAATTATGTTACACTTAATGTGTAACAGCACCAGTTAAATTTAAGGTTAACCATTGTGGGTTATTTTGGAGGCTTATATATTTTTCTGCAGAATGTGTCTCACATGGGTCTTAACTTTCAAGTTGAAAGAATACCAGTATTAAAAGTCTGAAGGAGCATGAATTAGTATTGCATGTGGTGGGTGTTTTTTTGATTAGTGCTGCAGTGATGGTTGTTTTCCCCTAAACTCCACATCTTCTTAAATTAGATCTCAAAATAATGTAAAATTTGTATTAGTGGTGTTGTGCATACTGCTTTGTTCAGGAGTGTGATCACTGTTTAGTTTGATGCTCTCTAAAAGCCACACACAATGTCATAACTTAGTCCTGAACCTGCCAGGAACAGACCATCATCTGTGTAACCAGAGGTTGTCAGGAATAACTCTCTGAACACAGTTGCAACTTAAAATTTCTGTTTTCCTGAGGGCTTTTTCAGTTTTAGAGTGATTTTATTTTTAAGAGTGGTTTTGGGAGTTTCTGGCTTTTAGTGACTTTCTATGACTCTTTTCAGAGCATTCAAAAGTGACTGTAATGAGATCAGTGTGGGATTCTTCATTTCTTTTGACTCAGCAGACTAATCCTGTATCATATTTAGTACTTACAAATCCGGGATTTTAATGCCAGCTGACAGTAGGCCAGAAATGATAATGCACATTTTCCTGAGTTGCTGCAACAATGTCTTGAGGTAAGGTAGGAAGTGTAACCTAGCAAATCTTGCTCCTTTAAGTAATGCACAGTTAAGGTGAAGGTCACTTAAATGCCTGCAGCAGTAGTGCGGTTTTTCTGCAACCATCTCATAATGCTGTGTAAACTCAGGGAAGTTTAAACCATGCCACTCAGGAAAGGAATGTGAATTTTTTTCCTCCCTTTACAGAAGTATGGGCATGTATTTTCACATCACACCATTCTTATTGTGAAATGAATTTTGTACATTTATGAAAAAGTAACCTTGCTCCTGAACGTCTGGAACAGATGTGTCGTTCATGTGTCATTAAATTAGAAACTGCATGAAAACAAAGAACCATCTGGAGACTTGGTGGGGGGGAGGTTGAGGTTTCTGGTTAAATGTATTATCAACACAGGAAAAGATAAAAAGAATGCTTCAGCTACAAAAGGAGGCAAAGTGTGGTAGGCATTTTGTTTTGATTTGGTTTTAAACCATTTTCTTTTTGTAATTAGGGGAAGCACCAGAATGAAAGACATGGACAATATCAAAACTGTAAAGAAAGAATGGTAGGTGCCAGTTCTCCCATCTTTTGTCTTCCTTTCCCACTGCTGTTTTTGTGTCCTGTCATTACTTTTCAAACTTGATATTAAATTCTAAAATACTATATTTTTACTGTATTCATCTGTTCCACATATACTGAAAGTTTAAAAAAGTCCTGTTGTTTTGCTGAAAGATTTTTCATGTGCCTGAAGTGTTTCCTATGTGCAAGAAGCTGTGTAAATATTTGTATTTAAAATAGCAAGGCAACCTTTCAATTTGCTAACTCACTGTGCAGCTCTGCATTTGATATGGAGGTATTTGCTTTTCCAGTTCTATTTCTGAGGTAAAGCATAGTGAATACCTACATGAATGCTTCAAGTTTCTTTTGTTCTATTAGAAAACTAAAATGCAGGCAGCATACTTTTGAAATTTCTTCTTTAAGGTTGTTGAGGTTTTCTTTTGTTTAAGATGTTAATCTCCAGGGATTCTTAGTGTTGCACAGGTGCATTGCAAACAATTCCATGTTGTGCAAATATATCTAATTACCATTCCAGTAAGTATTGCTGCTCTTTAATTCAGTGCAGAGTTTTATGTAAAATTGGATATTTCTTCAAGAGCTGGGATTTTTATTTTCTGAATTGCTTAAAATAGACTATTCTGAATCTCCTGTAGGAGTAACTCCTGCAATGTTTACGAAAAGCTGCATAATCTTCTTACTATGCAAAGAACCTATCCTGAGATAATCATTCAGGTTGCATATTTCTGCATTTTGATTGGTGAAAATCTAGCAGAAACAGCTGTCACATATACAGTGGTCTATAAAAAGATGTGGTTGATGCATCTTTTTTAATACCCTGGCAGTCTCCACAGTGTTGAAGGCTTCTATTTTATTTCTTCAGTGTGCTCCAGTGGTGTTGAGTCACTTGAGTTTCCCTAGTGCACTTTCCAAAACAGTAATGGTGGTTCTTGGATGGTGCTAGGAATGGGGAGGTTCAAGCTGAATGGGGAGGTTCAAGTGGAGGAGTAAATCCTAAGGCAATTTTCTTGTATTTTTTAAAACTTAAGGCAAAGGACCCCAAGCTTGTATCATGGAATTGCTTTAAGGAAAGCCCTTTGTTGGTGTGCAGCTAGGTGTGTGATGGTTAGAAGTGTGAATCATCTAACTTGCATTCCTGGCTCTGAAACCAAATTTAGAAGCTTTGCCTAGATTTGTGCATCTTTTCTGATGATGTTCTTTAGCTTGTGCTTTTGAAGTGCAAATAGTAGCAGTTAGAGGCTGGTAAGAAGTTTATAGAAAAGGCACAATGCAAAGTTGACCTGATGTTTTGTACTCAGTAAACTGAGTAAGCTGGTTGCAGGGGAGTGTGCCTTCTAAGCTTCTTGGTACTGAGCTTTTGAGTTACCTACTTGTCTTCTAATATGTCCTCTGAGGAGTTATTTTTACGTCTGTCTTTGTTCTGCAGGGTGTGTAAATCAGGAACTGATGATCAGATTTTGAACGGTACAGAACAAAACTGTGACTACTTTGTAGATAACCTGTTTGAAGAAGCTCAGAAGGTTGGTGCTATGTGTATGCCCCCAGCTACAGTCAAGAACCAGGTAGGCAGTGAAGAAAAAAGTACTCATGTTTGTTATAGCAACACTCCAAGACTATTCTGGAAAACAGATACCAGAAGTCCAGCAGTCTTTTCCAGTACATCAGTAAAAGAATGCACACAGAATTCAGTGCACGCAGAATTCAGAAAGCTGTAGGAACAACCTCCCATCTTCCAGTCAGCCAGGCCTTAGCTGCTGGGCTTTTGGCTCTTACTGCTTTATAGTCAGTTAAGAGTTATTCTTGAACCGATGCTGGCATTGGCTAATGCACTTCTCCTCTATTAGGAAGGAGAGTGAGGTGAGCAGGAGTTCAAGGAATGACTAGTACTGTTACATAAGAAGTTATCTAAGGAGCTGCAGCCTTTTCATGCAGACACATAGCCCAAATATTTTTAATTTGGTCTTATTCATATAATTAGTTGTAGTGGGATGTTCAGTGTGGGTTTGTATCTCAGTGATTCTGTCCTTTTCGTGTTTTTCTGTTACTCATCAATGACTGGTAAGGGGAGGGAGAAAAGGCCATGTAGGATAAAGATGACAAGAAGAAATTTGGAGTGGGCATTGCTAGAAATTATATTCATGGATCCTTAATTGACCCTGGAAGAAATGAAATGTCAGGAGCAATATCTTAAATTCCAGTCCTGAAATAGTGTTCCATGACATTAGTTGTGTCAGTGCTTAAATGGGAAGTTGGTGTGGAATAATTAGTCCGTGTGAAATTTGCATACTGGCTCACTGTAGAGGAACCTTCCCAAAATTAGAACTCTTTCCATATGCATTGGTGCCATGAGACACAAGAGTTTTTGATGGAATCTAATCTTGCTGAGTGCTGTCTACTTCTTTTGACAGATTAACCAACCGAAAGACAAGGAATTCTATTCAGCAGTTTGCACGTGCTGTTTATTTATGTAGCAATCACCTAACAAGTCAAACTGAAAAAAGAGACAAAAAACCCCAAACTTGTCAGGTATTATCAAGCCTCATTCAAATTAATTTTCAGCTGAGGTGAATTCTGCATTTGTGGCCTCATCTGTGGCCGAGTAAATGTCAAGACAGTGTTACTGCAGGGATCAGACCTTGATAACCAAATGCTTCCTTAAATGGCATGGTGCATTAATACGAAAATACAATCCCAAATATCCATCTCACAGTTGGAGAGATTTCAGTAAACATTGCAAAGGCTACAAGTTGGAGTAGTGGATGATTTCTGGCAAAGTTAAGGAATTACTGAGAATTTATTTTTTCATTCCCCTAACCACCAAGGTTTTGAATGCACCCCGGAACATAAGTGTATGACTGTCTGAAAATAAATTTTCTGATACTTGCTTCATTTCCTGAGTGAAAGGCTTCTGCATGCATCGTCCCAATGCCTTTACTTTGAGAAAATCCTCCTGGATGATTGGAACAAGGCTTTACCCTAATAAATCCCCAGCTGGACTATTCTGGCCGTTGGTGTTCCAACACCAGGCATGTATGCTGTCAAATTAGCTCTTGAAGAGTTGCAGCTGGCTGGGATAGTCCAGCTATTTGTTTTTTTTTTCCTCTGCTGAATTGAAGGAGTGTTCTTGACCTAGGAAGCCAAAATGATTGGGGGAAGGTTTGTTTCTAACCCTGATTGACACAAGATACTTAGAAATGTCACTTACTCCTTGCAGTTGTGTGCCTGTTGGCATGGGGCCAAGGCAGATTACAGTGAGCCTGCTCTCAGTATTTTTAGTCCATGAAGTGGATGATTTATAATCACAGGGTATGTGGGTATACCAATCTTCTTTTTCATCAGTGTTATAATGAGAATTGTTCTTACTCTGTAGGTTGATGTCATCATTAAACTTTGGAAAAATGGGTTTACAGTAAATGACGGCGAACTTCGGAGCTACACTGATGTTGCAAACCAGCAGTTCTTGGAGTCCATTAAAAAAGGGTAAGCCAGTTTTGTGTTCTTAACCAGCCTGAGTTAATGTGCTTTGGGTAGCACTTAGCTTATGCTCTAAATTTTTTACGTGGCTTTGCTGCACTGCAGTGTCCCTGTAGGAGCACAGGCCCTGCCAGTGTCATTCCTGCAGTGCTAATGGCTGCTGGAACATCAACAGGTTTAACACAGCTCTCAGTGGCAGTAGTTGTACAGTTGCTGATGAATAGATAAAAGCCAGTGTTGGCAGGGGGCACAGCAGGTGCACAGTGAAATAAAGAATAAATCAGTGCCCAATAAGAGCTACAGATCAAATGGTATTTTGACTAATGAACTCAATGCACAAGGGGTTGAGCATTTCTGGTTTTATGGTCTTTGTTTTCTTTTTGTTGATGAAAAGCCTTAAATGGGCACAGATGTTCTATGTAGCATCAAGCAACTCTGTTCAGTCTTAAATGTCTGACATTTTTCCAAGTACAACTTGTGGTTGTGTATATATAACAATTTTACATAAATTCCTGTGTTAATAGCCATCTTACATTTTTCCCTGTACTAAAAGTTAATGTGTTGTCCTGATTTCTGCTATTGTTTGCAGTTGTTGCTTTAAAAAAGGAGTTTGACTATACTAACCAGTGTTGAGTCTTTAATTTCTAGTCTGTTTCCTCACCCCATACAAATGGAGAGGAGAATATAATTTTATGGATAATGTAATTTAATACCTCCTTATCAAGCGTATGAAATTACTAAGTAATTTTATTTTTCTTTTCCATATTTTGCGAGGCCATCAAAAATACTAATTTTACACTATTTCTACTGTATGGCTGTCACCTGTTTTAGTTGTAATAGCAATTAACTGCACTGTTTAAAGCCCTTTGTGTGCATTCATCAAAAGTTTGCCTCTTTCATTCCCCTGTTTGCCTGTGAAGATGCTAATTATGAGATGGTTTCTGCATAATCATTGATGATAGAGAAGTATTTAGTACAGCCCCTGTGCCAGCTGAGCCCCACCACCCAAAATTGTACTGTCTGCATCAGAGCTCAGAGACAAAGGCATTGTTGTGTTCATGTGATTAAAGCATTACCAAGGTAATCTTACCTGCACTAAAGAGTGGAGCTATTAGTGATGATATAATTTTTAGAAGCTGAGATCTGTGTGTGTCATTAAATGCATTGTGTCTAAATTCAGTTCTTCCTCTTTAAAAGCCTTTTTCTTTTTCCTATGGAGATAAAATAATTGAACCCTTTGCAGAACCCTTTGTATGGCAACACTGAACTTCCTACACATTGTGTTTAGAGTGGTAACTGCTGAGTAAATCTGAATATCATTCAACAACTTGCAAAATAGGTTTTTTTAAATTATATACTTTATAGTTAATTTGCAGTTAAGGAACTTGAAGTTATTCATATGCTATGCACTTAACCTAACTCTTAGTAAATACTTGTGAAGTTGTTTTTTAAAAACATCATCCTTGAAAGGCCAACTGTTGAACAAGTATTAATCATTGGTCTATTTTTTATACTGAAAACAGTATAGTACTTTTTTTGACTTTTTTTTTTTTCTGAAGGGAGCTGCCTTTTGAGCTGCAAAAAGTTTTTGATAAGGAGGAGGTAGAAGTGAAAGTGGAAGATAAAAAAGATAAGGTGCATTTGTCGTCGAAAAAGCCAATGTTTCATCCCTTTTCTGGACATGGTTACAGATTAGGAAGGTGAGTAGGCTGATGTGATCTATGATTGAGTAGCTGAAGGGAACTATACCTATAGTGAAGGATCAAAACTCAGGTGGGAAGCAATCTCTGGAGCTCTCTAAACCAAGCTCCTGCTCAATGTGGGGTCATCTGTGTGGGCAGATGAGGTTACTCAGGCTTTTATCCAATTGGCTCTTGAAATCCTGTAAGAGCAGAGGCTATGCAGCCTTCTTGAGTGCTGGACTCTCCTTATGGGAAATTTTTTTTTCCTTTTTTCCAATCTGAATGTCTCTCATTGGAATTTCTGTCCACCATAACAAACATCACCCCCTCCTGCAGACCCTGGCAGGCTGCTTTTAGGTGCCCCACAGCCACCACCATCTCTTCCACAGTCTGAACAAGCTGCTGTCCTCCAGCATCTGCTGACAGTGTGAGTGCTTCATCCTGCAGGCATCTTGCTGTCTCTCCATGGAGCTTGGGGTACAATTGGCTCCCACAATCCACTGGACGTGTTGCTGTGTTGATACAGCCAGGAAGCTCTTGGCTTTCTTTGTTCAAGGTCTCAATATTAGCAGAACTGTTTCCAGCTGAAATTCTGTCACTCTTATGCTCTGTGATTTTAGAGAAAAGAAACTCTTTTTTTAATTGTATGAGCAATAGTTTGAGAGGAGGGGGGAGTGTGACTATCCCAGAAAGAGAACTGAAGAAGAGGTTATTTTGCATTCTCATAAAATTGTTCAGTAATTAATCATGCATGTATTGCAGTAAGGCATTTTAGCATTCTACAGTGATCCATGTCTGTTTTGTAGGTGGAGAGTGTCAGCCACTCATGCCAATGCTAAAACTGGACTTGATTTACAACCAAACAATTACTGTGTTTTGGAAGGCTGTTGTAGGGCAACATGCCAGGAGTTCATTTATTTGATCCCTGTGACTTTTGCTTATTCCAGCCACATTATCTGTTTGACATATCCCTGTCATGCAAGACTTGTATGCCTATAAAAGCAGGCTTTGGCCTAGGGAGGAGGGCATGTTCAGTGACCTGCAGGCTGGGGTTCCCTAAGCTGTGGTGCAGCATTAGGTGAACAGTTTGTTTCAATTAAGTGGGAAGGGTTTGGCTGCTAAGGCCCAGAGTTTGTGCTGAGGGAAAGCCTGACCTGGGCAGGAACAGCTGAGGCAGGGGTAGAAGATAACGTGCAGAGCAGATTGATAAAGGTAAAGGGTGAGTGGTTCCAGGCTGACTCAGAGAAGCAAGTATCTGAGTTTCAGCTGTTTCTGTAGTACAGTCCATTCAGTGGCTCTATGCTTGAGTAGATACAATGGAGAAGCTCTTCCCTTGAGAGATGGGTGAGATGCTGCAAGACTTGGTGGTCAGAAATCCTGAGCAAACAGGGGTCAAGAACTTAGCATTATTTTATCTACAAGTAGAGCTCTTTGTAACAAAACCAAAAAGATCTTCAGTGTGCTGGGTTTCTGCTGCTAACCAGTGCTAAATGCTAGGTTGTTCAGTCACTTGTGCTCTGCCATGCCTACAGCAAGTAATGATCTTGCTTCCCAGGAGGCAAGCTAGGTTTCAGAAACATGCTAATCTGTGAATTTCGGTTGACTGGTCTTGTACACTGAGACATTCTACAACTTGCTCAGCATTTTTTAGTTTTTCCTACTCTTGCTTGTATATTCTGTGCTATCAAAACCTTTTCCTTAAAAACAAATAAATATTTTTGCTGATGTTGGAAACATGAGCCATAAGTGCACCTACTCCATAAAGCAGTGCTCACTTCCTGCTGTTAATAAATGTCCATTGCATGAATACACCTTGCACTTGCAGCAGAAAAGCTTTGTGAGGCAACAGCTTTGTGAGACCTGGAACAAGTTTCAAGCTATCTAACTCCTTTTCCACAGTTGCATTTGTGTGGTTAGTCAGAAATGAGAGACAAATGACTGAAGAGTTTACTTCAGCTTATAGCCTAGCTAAACCTCTGCTTAGCAAATAAATATATAAAATTAATATTGTGTACTTTGTCAGTGTTCCCAGGTGGAGGGATTTTGTAATGAATGAACCATTATTAATTGGTCTATTGACTAGTTCTCAAAACTTTTGTTGGAGGATCTAGAAATAATATGTGTTGATATAGCTCAGACAAGCTTGATCCTCTGCCTTTTTGTTCTACCGGAGAAATAAGTAAGACATATCAAAATTTTCCAATGTACCTTATAAACCTGTGTAACTAATAGGTGTGTGTACTCTGTTTTATCTATCACTGTCCAACTGAATTTCATAGTTTGGGATTATGACTAGATATGCAACCCTACTTTTCTATTGAGCTAATCTATGCATCTTTGAGACAGCCTCAGAAATGTGTTAATTAAACTATTGACTGAAATCCCTTGTAGCAAAGGAAGCTTGCTCTGTAACCTCATTAAGGTAAAGCATTGTGTGTCAAGCTGCTTAACCATCAGTCAGGGAAAGGCATGATACCCAACTGCTGGGCTTTTTCTTGTCAGAAAATTGACAGGATGCTCTTCTATCTCTTCGATCTCTAGTTTACATCTTCTGTTGATAATCTTATAAAAGGAATAAGCCTTAAAAGGAGTTATAATGCTTCGATCTCAGGCTAATAAGAGTTAGATTCTTGGGTTTTGGCTTTAGTCAAAGCTCCAACCACTAGATGGCTTTATCTGTCATTTCTGCAAGAGAAGTTTTCACGTATAGAAGTGCTTTAAATCTTGGTGAATACAGATGTTCTAACTTTGTCTTAAAGCTTCACTTAATTTGTTGGCTTCAGTCTCGCACACACTTGCTATCGAAAGAATCACCTCCAGTGCCTGCTGCATATGGAGATGTGACTGTGGGGGAAGTTGGTTTGGGAATGACCCCAAAACCTGTGCTCATGCAAGGCAGTTGTCTGAGCTACAGCTGTGAGTGATGTAGCCCAGCCCAGCCTAAGCCAGACACCACAGCTGAGCGCCTCTGCTGTCCTGGAGGCAGCCCACTCACTTGGGTTCTGCAGTGTCCAAACCAGCAACTAAACAGGGAGACAGCAAGAGCTGGGCATTGCTGGACTGAAGTAGAACTTGAAATTTTTTTTTTTCTTTTTTCTCTGCTTGCAAAACTTAACATTATCTTGCTAGTACTCAAGCTTTTGTTCCTGATCTGCAGGGCAGTTAAGTTTTATTTCATATTGAGGTCAAACATGAGCAGAAGCTGTTTGTGAGATAGTGAGACAGGTGGGTGCTAGTACATCACCTGTACTAGTAAAGCCAGAATATTGTACACAGATGTCTCTTGTAATTTGTTGGTGCCAAGTCCTTGTGCCCCAGCTGATTTCTGTGTAATGCAAAACAGTTCTGTACCTCTTACCTGTCTACAGTCACAGTGAACATCTCTTATTGCTGACTTGGAAATGAGATTTCTTGATTCTCATTCTTTTTGCTGAGTTTCTGTGGAAGATACAAAAAAGTACCTCTGCTGGCTGATATCTTAGACATTAGGGCAGCACTTAACTGGGCAGTAAAAGTTTTTGAAATACCTCTGACTAAACTTGCGCTTAAGACTCCAGCTTTATTAGCCTGAACATACTAAGTCATTAGCTAATAATAAACTAGCTGTGACTTTTCTGCCTTAGGAATAAACTAATGCAGGTACAAAAACATAAAACCAGGGTTTGTCTGCAAAGCAGATGTGTAGTATTTTTAAGACTGTTACTCTATGGACATCAGTTACCCACTTCTCTCTCAAGAAACTGTAACTCACCAATTTTCTGTGCAAAGAGGGCTTTTCTGCAAACTGCCATGAAGTGTTCATGTAGTCTGTGACCACAGCTGAGCTCAAAGGAGAAATGGTAACTCCTTAAATCACTGCTATTGTTCTGCAAGCAAACATCTGGTTATACTCACAGGAGCTGAGAATGTGCCCATTGGATCAGGCCCAATGAGGACTTAAACTGTACGTGCTGAACAAGCTTAGTCATGAAAGAAGCACTAAGCTCTAGACATTTCTTCAGCATGAAAATTTTAGCCAGCAGTTTTTTTATTGTTTATATTTTAAGACCATGCACTTGGACTGAGGTCCATGTATTCTGTCAAGTCATTTTGTGAATGTTTGCCCCTGTGGTTGGGTCAGCTGTTGAAAATGCCTTAGGAAAAAAAAAATCCAACTGCTGTGTGCATCAGTCTGGATTTTTCACATTAAGTCAATTTTTCTGATCGATGAGTAATTCTTCTAAGCTGAGATAGATGATGCTGGAGTCTAAATCAAGGCTAACAACATTCAGTTAAATTGAATTACTGTAATCACATTATGCTGAAAATTAACTTTGAGTATGCAAATTCAATACTCAACCCCCGTAAAGTTTCACCTGTGTGATTAGAGTACAAAAATGCATGAAGAATCCTCAGACAGTTGTGCCTCTTGTATATTCATATTGAATCCTCTGATATTTAAAGTTCCTTTCCATCCTATAAAAGTGTTAAACACAAGCTGAAATTCTTTAGCATGTTCTAGTCTTTAGGTGAAAATAATGGCATATGTGTAGGGAAAAAATAAGGAAGAAAGAAAAAAAGCTGATATTTATGTCAGTGTTCCTATATTTGTTAAAATAAAAAGTCATCAGTGCACTCTGCAATGAGGCAGAAAGTTCCAGAAGCAGAGGTCTGGAGGGAAGTTTGTGCTTGCATGTGTACACAGAAGCCATAACCTCTTGTGGCTTTTCTTTTCAGTGCTACTCCAAAGATAATCTCCAAAGTGAGAGATGATCATCCAGGACCTGATGACAAAAGGCACCTGCCTTTAGTACCCTTGAATGATTTGGAGCCTGTCACCAATGTCCAGATCTGGTTAGCTGATGGGGAAAGGATAATTCAGAAATTCAATGTTTCTCACAGGTAAGATTTATTTTACCAGTGTCATATACATTTGCATCTGAACTATTTGTCTTAATGCCTGTACATTTAAGTCTTTAATTTCTGTGACTAATCTACCTCCTCAGTTCACTTAGCACTGGACTGCTCTTCAGTTGTATCTGGAAAACCTTTGAAATTTTGAGAAATCTTTTAGCTGACAAGAGCATAAGAAAAATGTGAACTGTTAAAAGTTAGCTCATAACTGAGTGGAAAGGAAAATCTGAGGAAACTGTAGGAGTTCTTTGTAGGTCAGTGAAAGTTAAGGTGTACATATTACTCATTACTAGAAGAAATAGCTTTTAACATGATAGATCTCTCACAAAACAGCTACATCTGGAGCAAATGGCTTAGTAAAAAGCCTGCTGGTCATTGGGCATAGGCAGCACCACAGGTGGGAGCTGCAAAAAGGGACTTAGAGTTAAGCCAGAGAAAACTCTGGGGAGGGCTGGAGTTGGTGCACTGGGCAGGGAGGTTCATCCCCTGCATGTCAACATGGACAGAATAGAATGCACACAGTGTGTTTAATTCTTAATTAATAAAATCTATGGTTCCCAAAGAGGCTTAGAAATGAGGATAATGTCAGAAGGTGTCAGCACAGCATATGTATGCAGGAGCTTTGAGAAAGTGGGATTAACACTTTACTATTAAATTGTGGAGCTACTGTCTTTAGAGACCTTTCAAATCTGAATTTGAGAAATTACAGCAGTACTATACAGTCATGTCATGTGGAAAGGATATGTTGCCTGTGCTTCTCTGTGAAGCAATTTAAAGGTATCACAGATTTAATACAACCCAGGCTGCTGTCAAGATAAACTGTGTATGTCTGTGTCAGGTCAGAAGGAAAGCTCAGCTGTTGAAGGTTAATGACTGTAGTGTTTTCTTTGACTTGTACTAATTTATTACTGTTAGTGGCCTGAGATACAAACTCAAACACTGTTGTGATGTACTGCTGAAGGGTAAATTGCTATTTTAATTATAAATACTTCATTGAAGGGCTTCACATCTCAATTATTTTGGGTCCCACACACTTAAGTATATTTAGAAGCTTTTTGTCTTCATAGTAAATTGCAGTTTCAACAGCTGCTAAGTGCTTTTGAGAGGAAAAAACCATCTGAGATAAGCAGAACAACAGCTTTACTGGTGTAATGCTCTTTTTGAAGTACTGTGCAATAAATATTCTATCATAACATAGCTCCTCGCCACAAGACCAGCACATTTGTGCTATGCACAGTACTTGTGTGTAACCTGATAAGAACCAGAGGGAAATCCTTTTGGAGTACATATCCTTAAGCATGATGACTGCATACACAACACTCCTTTCAGTGCACAAGACAGTCAGCTATTTGTTAACCAAGGTATAGATTAATAGCATGTAGCACATATGTAGCATATTACCCCATGTCTGGGTAAATTGATTACTTTTAGCTTTTTACAGTTAGATTGTGTAGGTGCCACAGTAACTGCTGCCTTAGATATGAGTTGATCACTGGTGAAAGATTGGAGCAGAAGCACAGGAAGCATTGTAGCGTTACAGTGTGGGGAATTGAGACATGAGAGTGCAGCAACTAGGAGAGCAGAGCTGTAGGAATGGCACACAGAGCTGTGTCCTGGATCGAGTTGTGTCCCCTCTTCAGCACTTACTAGGTTTGTGTGGCCCTGCAGCATCAGGTATGGAGCCTGTAAAGGGACTTGTTCACCCTGAAACAGAGAGGTGGTGGCTGATTGCCTGAGTTGCTCTTGGAACCCAGTGAAATTTGATAGAATGCATGTAGACACCTGTAAATATCCAACCAAAAATTTAGTCCTGCTTGAGGTTTTTCAGGCTCTTTGCTTACAGGACCAAGCAGTGTCTCTGTGTTGAGCCCTGCATACACAGGTATTAATTTCTGTTTTGCTGGCTATGTCTGTCCTGGTGAGTGTGGCTAAGGCATGGAAACTCTTGGGCATCTGTGCTGCTAAACTGTTAGAATGGCATTGCCCCAAGCCAGCCAGAACTTCCTGAGTCAATGCCTAGCCATCCATGGTTCAGATGTTAGCCCAGGTCCTGGGCTGTTCCCAGGAGACAGTAAACCTCATGGGAGACCCTGTGCATGGGGAATGGGAAAGATGAATTTAGGAATTGCCAGCAGCCAGTCTGCCAGTTGGCCTCGAGACCAGAGAATGGACATTGACACTGTTAATTTTATTCATACAGATGTACCTTCTCATCTTCATTTTCTAATTAAATTTGTCAGTCTTGATTCTCCCACAGCAAAACTTCTGTCTTGCTCAGTTGTTGCAAGGCTCTTCCCAGACGTATTGAATCCGTAATGAATTCACTGTGCCCCTGCTTTGGGAGGATGGCACTATACTGAGACCTAGTCCATGTGTCAGCTGTCCAAATAGTTTTTGCAAACACTTTTTATTTATTTTTATTACGGTTCCGCTACATGAACCACACACTGGAGGCATCTTTATTCTGGCTCTTGGCTACGGAACCCTCAGGTAAGAGCTCCACCAGCTGGTTAGGAAATGGTAGGGTTGTGTAACCACCATCGGGGCTGCAATGCTGCATTTGAGTGCTCAGAATACGATACTCATGCTGGTCCCCTCAGAAGCACTCTCAGAGCATGCAGACCTTGGTCCTTGCCTCCCATGTGGATCATGGATTTCAGGATTCCACCTCATCTGTATTGCTCCAGTTCTCTGCTGTCAGGCATTCCATGAAGTGGTGTTTCCTTCCTATCCCATGGTGGCTGTGTGTGTTACGCACATGTGTGGGGATTGCAGTGCCGAAACCCTAATGCGGAGTTTTCTTACTCTCTCCTCAGAATCAGCCATGTCAGAGACTTCATAACAAAGTATCAAGGATCTGAGGGAAGTGTTCCCTTCACACTGACGACCTCCCTGCCTTTTCGAGAGCTGCAGGACGAGACACTCACACTTGAGGAAGCGAAGTTGCAAAATGCTGTTGTTGTTCAGAGGCTTCGGAGGACAACTGAACCCTTCAGACTTTTAGTGATAAGAGCACCTGACAATGACTACAAAACTGCTGCTGCACCTAATGGACAGCTCAAGAATGAGCAAAAAAATGCTATCAATAGTACAAGATCAAATTAGCTTTCAACTGACCAAAAATTATCTGCAGGGTGAACTAGGCAAAACCAAAAATGTAACCAGCAATATGAGGATGCCCTCACATCCTCATGCACTGTGCTCTTAGAGAGCAGAATGGGTGCTGTGCTGTCATCTGCTGTAATAGAGGCATTTTCAGCTACATTGGGTGATCAGATCCTGGCTGTATAGTGTAGCAGAGCTAACTGTACAGCAGATCATCCTTAGAATTTCCTTAGGTAAAAAGCTTCTTAGTTATCTAATAAGTGGGTCTAGGTGGAACAGTTCTCTGAGACTTAACTACTGATAGCACCTTTTAAGGAAAAATAGTATTTATTTTTGCACTTTGGACTAAAGTGAAACATATCACTTACATTGTAGTGTAAACTACCGCAGTTTGCATTCTTCTCACGGTAACTCTTCAACAACTAATACAAGCTCACATTTGAACTCTAACTTGAAAATCTTCAGGATGTAACTTTTATCACAAGATCTGCAGTGTAATGATGTTCTGTCAAGTCTTCACATGGTGGTAGGTGCATGTGTGAGAAGATACAAAGGAGAGAGTTTGGTGCATACTGCATATGAAGTGCCTCAAAGTAAGCTCTGAAGGAATTGTTCTTACCAATGGTTGAAGTGGTTTCTGCTTCTTCTGGGCTGCTACGGGTGTCTTGCAGATCAGGTGATGTTAAACTACCTAGCTCATTAGCACAGGGACCCACTTCTAGCTTTGTCACACAGAAACTTCAGCTTTTTTGGCTATCATCAAGCAGGAGTAGTAGTTTAGAGGGACACAGTTTTTGTACTGTTCATCTGCCTCTGTCCTGAACTGCCCAGCTGATGGAGACACTCATTGCATGTGGTCAAGTTTCAAAGATGTTGAAAATCCTTACTTGAAAACTGAAGTTTTTCTGTCCACTTCGCCTCATTTCCATCCAAATCTTTTATTTTTCTGTTCATGTACTTGAGGCAGAAAGTTTGTAACCATGTGTAACCATATTCTGTGTTTTGCTAAAAGAGAAAACAACAGAAAGACTTAATATTTTGTACTGTGTTTACTAAGTATGTGGGTTTGTGAATGGAACTAAAATCTCCAGGTAAGATGTATCCCAGGATACATCTTCAGTGAGTCCTGACTCCCCTGTGCTAAAGGATAGTTGTTGGGGTTGTACTTCTTCAGTGTGGTTAAATGAAAATTTGGTTTGGGTTTTCCTGGTTTTGTTCCAAATAGAAAATTACTTAATTGGAGCGACTTATATTCTAAAAAGTAGTGAGACTTCAGACTAGGGATGTACTCTCCTTCATTCCCAGGGATATAAAACTGGTTTACTTCAGCATCTCTCATGGTGTCTTTGAAATGAAAGTCAATTGGGCAAGTATCTATTCAGTGTCCTCAGAAGGCAAATCTCTGCAAACTATGCCTTTAAATGCTTTCCAGTGCTATAAACTTCCTGTGCTACTGTGCCATTCAGGTTAATGTAGCAAGTGGTACAATTAAATTTTCTTTGCTCTTGCACTGACTCCTATTTGCAAAATAAAAATATATATGCAGACAAATCCACTAGTAAAATTGAAAAGACAAACCACTTACAGACACCACTCCAACCTTCAGTTCCCAGAGCTTCCTGAACAGGGAATTTTATTAATCAGTGCTTTCAAATTTGTCTTAATATAAAACTTAGTATTAGAAAAGCACATGTGGTTGATTGTGAGCTCCGTTATTCTATCTAAAAGGTGCATGAAATGTCAAAAGTAACAATGTACTACTATTCATGCATTTGCAGCACAAAAATCGGAAGAAATAAATAGTGTAAGACTGAAATTGAAGGGGGGAGCGTAAAATTCTGGAGTGGGTAAATGTTGCCTGCTATCTGTTGGAAGGAGCAGTAAGTATTTTGTATTTCAGTGTTTATTCATGTCTGCTACCAGCATTTTAAGAGATTGGACAGTTTGGTGCTTTACTAAAACCAACTGTCTGACTGCAGCTTTAGTGTACTTGAGTGTGCATTTGCAGTTTGAAAGTGTCATGATCTTAATTACAAAATGAGAGAAAATCTTTGAAAAGTCTGAAGTGATGCTGGCTGCATTAATCCCATGCTGGATTAGAAAGTGCCTTTAAAAAAGGCAATGAACTGTGATTGAATAATTTATTTTCTAATTTGGAGAAAATCTTTGGAGTGAATAGAAGACTTTCCTAAATCTAATTGATTTTGGTCAAGTTTGTAATGATTGATTAGCTACCTATAGTGTTTGTAGACAGGAATTGTGCATTGGTCTAACAACAGCATAACTGGCCTGATCAGTGCTAGAATTTGTGAAACACACAAATACCATCAGTTATTCATTGTTTCTTCACAAGCCTTTGCTATTTTGAGTAAAGCCTGTGCCTGAAGATATTTTACAGCAAAACTGGAACGGCCAAGAGAAGAACAATAAAATGTTTTCTCTTTGTGAAGAAACATGCAAATGCAGGTTAAAAAGATCTAATATGTTATGAAGACAGGTGTAAAGACAAAACAACCTAAATGTTGAATTTGAATGTTAGATCCATACGTTGTATTTAGCCTGTTACTGGCCAATCCATCTCTGTTTTGAAGCTCATTTGGTATCAGACTGTAGAGACCCCCTTCAGAGAGTTTTCAATAAGATGTGCTAAGACCACAATCTCAGTTTTCTGTTAAAGGTCTAGTTTTTAGGAAAACTCCTTAATGCCTTGTTCTTTCAGAATTTTGCAAATTTGCTATAATTATTCTTACCAAACGAGGCTGCACAGGATTTAAATGTCAGTACTTCATGGCATGGTTTGCAGTGCCTGCCCAGTACGCAGCAGGACTGTCAGTAGCAGAGCTCTTGGAATCAGTCACACCAAACAGCCCTGGGTGTAGAGATTGATTAGTCATCATCTCCCCAAGACAAGCAGGTCACAAGTCCTGCTGGCTTCGTTAAACCCTCTTCTCTTAGGCTGCCTCACTGTTGAAAGGCTTCGTACTTGGAAATGCCGTTTGTATTTCCTCTGATGCAGAGCATGCGTGCAAGAGCGCTGTCCCAGGGGCAGGGTGGTGGTGAACTCGCGTATCCTAGATAAGAGTGTTGGCTCGGGGGCAGCAGAATCACAGAATCCATGCGGTTGGGAAAGACCTCTGAGATCATCGCGTCCGACCTATGACCGCTCACCACCTTGTCAACCGGACCGTGGCCCTGAGTGCCACATCCAGCCTTTCCTTAAACACCTCCAGGGCTGCGGCCACCGCCTCCCTGGGCAGCCCCTCACAGTCTCTAACCACCCTAAGGGAAGAATTAGCAGCCGCTCTCCCGGCAGCGCGTCCCGGCTCGAGGGCGGCTGATGGGCGATCTCCGTCCAGCTGACAGCGTTGCTGTCCGGCGTGGTTCTGCACATCCCTGCGGATCGGGAAACCGCGCATCTCTGCAAGGGGCAGAGGTGGCCTTTAGGGGCTGGATGGAAACAGCCCCAGACCCCTCCCTCCCTCCCCGCGCCCCGTCCTTCAGCCCCGCACCCTATGGAGCTGTGGCCGCCGGGATCTGCCCCGCTCCTCGCCCCGCGGAGGTGCCGGGGAGGGACGGAGGGCGCGGGCTCTGAGGGGGTGGGCGGGGCGGGGAATCCCCTGTCCCGGGCAGTGAGGGCAGTGCCGACGCCTTCGCTCCTCCAGGGCGCTGGGAGAGGGCGGTGAGGACACCGCCCGCTGTCCCTGGGCTCCGCTCCGCCGCCCCGCCCCGGGCGCGCAGGTGTCGCACGGGGTGGGATGTCCGCGGTGCCATGGCGGGGGCTGCGAGGGACACCCCGGCGGGCGAGCAGGAGGTACGGGGCTGCGAGGGGCAGGGCGGCCGTCGGGGCGCTTGGGGAGCCCCTCGGACACAGCCCAGGGCGAGAGCGGGGTCCCGCCACGCTTCCATCGCGGGCGGGTCGCGGGCGCTCGGCGGGGCTGAGGCAGCCCGGGCACGCTGAGGCCTCCCGGGTTTGTGTGGGGCTTCGTGCGCGGCCCCAGCGAGTGCCTGGAGAAGCTCCTCAACCCTTCCCGCCAGCCCTGCGCGCTCGGTGTTCTCCTTGAAATGCCCAGGTAGTTGCTCGCTGGGCGCTGCGGTGCCAGGGAAAAGCGCCCTCGCTTCCCACCTCCCGTCCCCTCCAGGGCTGCCTTCCGGAGCGAGGCAGGTGGGATGCGGGAGGCAGGAGGGGTGCGCTCCCCCGGAGCCTCAGGAACTCCCAATTTCCAGGGATGTGTTGTGGTGTGAGTGAGGGTATCTCACGCTGCCCCCTCAGGCGCGGTGCTCGCCGCGGTAGGAGTGGGGGGCAGGTGAGGGTGAGCGAGGACTCCCCAATTCCATGGCTCTTGAGGGAACATCAGGTGAAACTGGGAAGGGGCAGCTTCCAAACAGCGGATGAGGAAGCCTTCCACAGCATGTTAGGGGACACTCAGCCCATGGAGCTCTTCAGACACCTGGCACGTCCTGCTCGGGCTTGAATTTTTGTGTTTGGAAAGCATCTGGGTCAATTCATGGCATAAGTCTGCAGATGTTGCACAGACACACTATCTTTGTCTCATGAAGTTCCTCAGAGCTGTGTTGCCAGCTGGAAGAATATCCCGAGAAAGTACCACTGCATCCCGCCTTACTCATCCGCCCTTTCCTAGGTGTCTGCACACGAGCCCTGCTCCTGCTTTCTTCCACTCAAGGGTGGGCTGGTGTCACTAACAAACCTGAAACCAGTCCTCAGGATGCTCGGTGTGAGGGACCTGGGGTGCCACCCGTGACTGCTGCACTCGTGCTTTTAAGAGGCAGCTGTTTGGTCACTCACAGAACAGAAACATTACCGGTGTTAATTCCACGTTCAGAGAAAAGCTGACTCAAAAGCTGCTCCTCGCTAGCTACATTTCATTGTTTCTCAGATAAACCTAGACTAGCATTTATCTTTGAGTCACAGGTTTCGCTCTCTGTTCTCACTGCTTTTAAATGACTTGTTGGTTCAGTTCTGGACTCCACTGATAACGAATAGTTTAGGACAAAACGCGGCTGCTCCCGACGCCTGTAACACAGTTGCTGGGTTGTTTTCAATGAGCTGAAACACTTTCTGTAGAAATAAGATGTTCTGCTATAAATACTCTATTCCATTTCTGTTCTCTTGGGGAAGGGAAAATTTACACGTACGGTTTTAACTTACAAGAGAATTAAAAATAAAGGAACTACAGTGTAGGGGAAGCATTAATTTTCCATAACAATGTTTAAGCTTTCTATTTAAGGAGCAAAATCAAATCTCTCAGCTATTATGCTTTCTCGGTTTGCCTTGAAAAACAATTAAATTTGATATGATGGGAGCATGTGGAAGTGCAAAATTGTCAAGTCAATCTCAGAACAAAAAAAAAAATTGTAACTGGGTTTGACCTTCCTTCCTCTTACCTCTCATGCCATCGTCTCACATTTCTCCTAAAGCTTATAGAAGCAATTTGATGTTGAAGTTCAACTACACTACAGGGGTCTCAAAACAAAATTTTTACTTTATGTTTGTTTCATTCCTTATTTGACCAGTGCCTATTCATTTCTGTCTCTAATGATTTGTGGAGTACTTTCAGCTTGCTGACGAACCTGCACAGGGGAAGAAGCTTTTCCTGGATTTCACAGGAATCAAGCATTTAGTGTTTTTTTGAGGAAGCAATGCAGCAGGGACACCCAGCCCTTGGAGGAAAGCCCTGTGAGCTGCTGATAGCCAGTGCTCTGCCGTTGGCCACGCAGCCCTGCTCCATGTTATCCTTCCCAAGACAGCTCCTGTCAGCATTTGTGAGCAGTATCATGCAAACCCAACCAGGGCTGGGGGTCTTGCACCTGTAGATCCTGGAACACACAGATGTCATGTGCATCTTCTGTGTTTTTAATTGTAGGAAGTTAGAGAGTAGGAAATGCTTCAGCTGTACTGGTGCAGAGTCCTACCTTCATTTTACCACTTTCCATTGTGTACTGAGGCAGAAAATGTGGTCATTACCATAGGAACTCAACATGGAGAGGCAAAAAGCTCCTGTGGGCTGCTTCTCTTTGAAAGACACACCAGAATGTGGAGTCTGAGGGATTGCTTCTCAGCAGCTGGAAGCTCAGGGACACCCAGTGAAATTACCAGGCAGCAGATCTGCAGTGATAGTGGCATTTCCTTTCACAGTGTCATTTCCATGCAGAACTGCTGTGGTGTTTATGGCTTAATGTACAAACAAGTTCCAAAAGCAATTAGGCAAAATAAAAGGAAAACAGGTATGGAACAGTGGCCAGGATGTAACCTGTCTTCTAGGGAGCTCATGAACTGCAGATTCCCTGAGTTTCTGTGGGTGACCAAACAGGACACCTCTGTATGCCATTTCTATGTGACAGCTTGTTTTATTCTGAAAATAACATTCATAACCAAAATTTAATTAAAACTTAACTACTGCTGTGACCAAAGTATTAACTTTGCTTCAAGGGGATCTGGGAGCTCAATTCAGAGAGTAGTTGAGCAGCATTCTGGGTGTGTGTGGAATTGCAGTGAGACTTCATAAAAAATGTACTAAGATGGTCAATTTTCTAACCATGAAACTGCTGTAAAGACAGGAGTACCACCTCCAGCCTGTAAGTTCAGATCTTGGTTGACCATTTCATGTACCACAGCTTTAATTAAATTATTTCTTAAGAACTTGACATTCTTAGTTTTCTAAAAATATTTTGGAATCATGTATATTATATCGAGGCATTTACTTTTTCTATTTTACCACAGCCTTGGCTATTGAAAGGACAAGGGGCAATGGTTTCAAACTAAAAGGAGCATGTAAGAATGAAATTCTTTACTATGAAGGTGTTGTGGATCTGGCACAGCTTGACCAGAGAAGCTGTGGCTGCCCCATCCCTAGAAGTGCTCAAAGCCAGGTTGGATGGGGCTCAGAGCAACCTGGGTTAGTGGAAGGTGTCCCTGCCTGTAGCAGAGGGGTTGGATTGGATGATCTTCAGAAGTCCTCTCCAACCCAAACCATTCTGAGTCTAGGAAAATTACTAGTGAAAGCAAGTGTGAAAGCAGCATTATGGATCTAAAAGGTCTTTTTTTCCATTTTTGAGGTTGCAGTAGGATACAGGATTTGCATAGCAGTGGTTTGTATCTCTTGATTTCAGCTGAAAGTCATCTTGCCAATGCTTGGAGATCAGGAGGGAAAGTATCAAGGGAAAGTAAACTTTTAAAGTAATTTAATGACTAAAAAAGAAAACTTTAAAAAGGGAATGACTAAAAAATTTAAAAGTGAGACAAAGTTTTAAAGTACACAGCCCCTAGAGCAAAGCTCAAAGGGACAGCAATGAGTCAAGCAAGTTCTGTGGAGCCACAAGTCTAGTAAAGCTCATATTTATTAGTATTTATGTATGGAAAATGAAGAACCACAGTTACTTTGAACAGCAAATATGGGTATAGTCTGTTTGTTTTGTTTGCAATCTCTTATCAGGTTAACTAGTATAATTGTTACTATGAAGTCTGCCTTGTGATTGTTTATCACTTTTTTTTTCCCTGCAAAGAAGAAAATTGCCAATGCAGTGTAAAGTGAGGCCTGCTGTGGTGATAACATTTTGCAGCTCATGCCCTGACAGTGTCCACTTTCCTTGGGTGTAGTAATGGGATCCCACCCTGTCTTTTTCTGGGAAAACACAAAAAGGAAGGAGTCCTGATACTTGTGCTTGTTTGTTCACACCCACTCTGATAAAACAGTTCAAAGGGAAATGTTTAGATGATGAAAGGCACTGCCTAGAAGTCTAAAACTTCTCAAAACTCTTACAGAGTAAAGATGATGGGTTAGTAAATTTAAAAATGTTCAGTAATTCGGTGATGTGTCAGAATATCGTCGTGGTGGATTTCATTTCTATATCTCTATTTTTATCCCACCTTAACATAGGAATTAAGGGCTTGTGTAGCCAGTTCAGAGAGAAAACAGACCCAGGATTAATATTGCTGCTCCTCTTCATGTTTCCTGGCTTCTGTTGACAGCAAATTTTAAAGAAGGACTGAAAGCTTAAAAGTTAAAAATCTGATTTGATGTGTTGTCCCTCTGAAAGGAATACAAATTAACAAAGTGTCCCTTTCTTTCTTCATTTTGAATTTTATGGCATAAAATTAAATATTACAATTTTTTAAAGGCTTTCCAGTATCTTAGAACTTCTAGTGTTGGGAAAAAACCCTATGTTCCTCATTAGAATCTCTAGTAGAGACTGTGCAATTTTTGTGTTTTAATTACTGGTATGTACACTTATTTTCAACATTTATCTTATTCTTATTTGCCTATTATAGTTGAGATATTCTTGCATGATTTTGGTACTTTTCAAACATCAGGTGACAAATGAGAGAGCACAGTTTTGCAAAATGTTTTGCATACACTTGGAGTAATTTTCTAAAAAAATCTCGGGCCCAAAATTACTTACCCTGTGATGCCAATTATCATAAAGATTTAGAAAAGTCAAGTCAAAAGGAAGAACTGCAAAGTCAAGTGACTTTGCCAGTGTCACACCAGCATTTTGTGACAAAGGAAGAAACAAAGCACAAATGTTTGGGATCTGTTTGGTCTGTGGAATTTTCTGTGAATGTTGCTTAATTACTGTGGTATGAGAGTATTTATCAAGTATCATTATCTGAGAGGTTAATAAAAGAAATTTTTTAAAAGTAAAAGTTTTCAACCTTTTAAAATATGAATTAAGCATTCAAAGACAAAACTAAGCTCAGATAATAGTGTAGCACTTCTCTGCTGCTTCTTGCTTGTTTGTAGACTCGTTTCCTTTTAATAGCTTGTGAGAGGAAGGTAGGTAAGCCTGAGGGTCATCACAACTCACTTTTAGGAACACTGTAATCTGTTTTTGGGGGCTGAATTAGAGAACAAACCCATTAAAAATCAAAGTAACGAGCACCCAAATGCCTGTTGATGATAGGGGTTGAGGGCATACAGATTTATTAGTGGAACAGCTGTGAAGCAAATACATTAAAGATGTGTTAACTACAGACTTTAACCTTATCACTTGTGCAGCTTTTAACTTGAGCACCTTGGTTTACTCGTGGTTTGTTCTGCTTCCTCTCGCACAGGGGCACAGGCTCTCGATGTGCAGCAAACTCTGCTACGCCATAGGAGGTGCCCCGAACCAAGTGGCAGGGAGTGCTGCTTCTTTCTTCCTGCAGATCTACCTGCTAGACATAGCCCATGTAAGTAGCACAAGAAACATTTGCAGACTGTAGACTTAACTCTGATGTTGTCAGCCACGTCCCTGGAATGATAAAAGTGGTATTAGTTAATAAATATTTTAAATTGTCTCATTGTCATTGCCTCTAGCTGTTCAGCATCCTGGAAACCACATAAACTTGTCCAGAATTAATTTTTTCCTCCCTAGTTTTCTTGCTGTCTTGAGATGGCTGTTGTTCACTTTTAGTTCACTTTTAGCTCACACACTTGCAGACCCAAGGAAAATCAGGTCTCAGTGTCAGGAGTCAAAGAGTCTAAGATAGGAGACATCTGAAAACATTAACAGCACCATGTTGAAGTTGTGAAGTTTTGTTCATCTGGTTTAGGTTAAAAATCACTCCAGTTGCAACCAGTAGCCACCACAGTCTCAAGCTGCATCAAGGGAAATATAGGTTGGATATTAGGAAAAAGTTTTTTTATGGAAAGAGTGATCAAGTACTGGAATGGTCTGCCTGGGGAGGTGGTGGAGTCACCATCCCTGGATGTGTTTGAAAAAAAACTGGATGTGGCACTCAGTGCCATGTTTAGTTGAGGTGTTAGGGCTGGGTTGGACTTGGTGATCTTAAAGGTCTCTTCCAACCTTGTGATTCTGTGTGATTCTGTGATAATTTCACACAAATTTCATTTGGTTTGTCTAAGGTAATTTCATGGCAGATAAGGCTGAGTTATCTTTCCTGAAAGTTCTTTGCTTCCAGTCTGTGGCTGTCTGGTGCAGAAGCAGACCTGGTGAAACAAAGCACTAGGAGTCATCCCATTCATCTGACTTTCAGCTGCTCCAGCTAGATTTCAGAACAGCAGAGACACAAAGAAAATCAATCCATAAGCAATTTTTACAGTTTTGGATTGTCTTGCATGCATGCATGGTCACTAGGATAAGGTACTAGGATAGAAAAAAGGATTTTAGGGACTTGAGGCCAAATTGCAAGGACTGTGAGAACAACTCTGAAACTACAGGTGGGACTTCAGCACTGAGGACTGTTCCTATCTGCTGGAAAAAAACAGGATTTAGCTGGGTCTGATATCATTATGAATTTGCTGTCTAAAGACAAGATATTATGACTGGAGGTGTCCAGAAGTTTGGGGTTATGTTTTTCCTATAAAAGTCTGGTATTAAAAGCTGACTTGTGACTTAATAAAATTTTCATCACAGCAAGGTGTGCATGTACAGCTGAGATCCTCTTGAGTGTCTTGTTGAGATCAAAGTCACAAGATATAGAAAAGGAGCCAGTTTTGGACAGCAGTGTCAAAGATGTCAAGTGGGTGGTGGGGAATCTGAGGAGTTGGAGGTGGAAAAAGGAGCTTGGAGGTACAGCAGGGAGGTGGAGCAGCTCTGACTAAAGCTGTTGCCCACTCACATCAAGGATGGCAGTGCAAACTATCATTGGAGATGATGAAGCAGGAGCTAAATGAGAAAGACTCTAACACCATTTCCCCAGGGTGCTTAGAAGTATGGCAATTTCCCCATTCTTTGCTTATCTCAGAGACTGAAAATTCTCAAAGCAAGGGACTGTTCCTTCATGTGTTTGTGTACAGTGTCCAGAGAGCTGGGGTCCCATCTGTGCATCTTTGGGCACTACCTAAATACGTGGCATCAAAATAATTATTTTATTAACAAGCTTCTACTGAAACCCAATAATTTTGCTTAATGTTTGTAGTGATATACTTACACTTTCATTAAGGGGCTTAATTATTTGTTCCCTGATGGTTTGATTTGTTCTCTGAAGTAGTCCTGCAGGGACAGGACTTATTTCAAAGCCTGATAAATAGCTCTGAAATCCTGTGTTCTTTCCAACACATTTTCAGGGGAGAGAATGTAATTATATAGTCACTACCTGGATTTATTTCTTGCCCACTTAGAGAGCAGAACTGTTTTGGCTTCTTGAGGGAATATGAAAGTCTCCAAGTGTGCCCTTTCATACATAATCTGGATCCTTTCTAAGAAAATTATATTTTTTATTAATTTTCTGTAACTTAGAGTTTTTCAATTTGAATTCCTTGTTCCACCTAAATTACCTGTATAGACTACAGACATAAATGGAACTCCAAACCACATGGGATCCTTGAGTCAAATTGCTGGAGGACATCAAAATTCTCTGATAAAAGGATCCTGGTCTTTATTCCTTTCAAGATGGCCAAATTTAGCATATTTTGTCTTGTATTTTATTAACACTGAGAAATTTCTGGCATTGGTGCTGACAGACACTGTCTAGATTTAGGAGATAAGAAAATGCATCCAATGGTTGCATAAGCCCATACTAATGATGCAGACAGGGTGACTATACAGAATCCACTCCTAACATGAAAAAGATTTTGCTTTCCTCAAAGCTTTCTTCCACAAAATATCCAAACAAAATACGAATGTGGAACTCACCTAATTTGTAGGGTTTTGTTCTTGTCCCCCTCATAACTGCAATATTTCAACCCTTCTATCTTTCTGACTGCTATTTTGTGCTTATTTTGCCTGCCCTGTCTCTTGAGGAACAGCAATGACCTGTGGGCAGTCCTGGTGCAGCCCCCATGGCGAGTCTGCCTCAAGGCTGGTGGGCTACTTGCCACCCTTTGGTGGCTGTGGGAGGGCACAAGCCAGCTAATGTGGATCAGGAATAAGGTGGGACACAGTCCAGTGCTCATCCCAGCTTCATCCCACCATGCAGCAATGGAATGGAGAGCCACTGTTGTTATCTGCTGGACACTGCCATTCCCAATCCTTCCCTGTGCACAGACTCTCTAGGGTGGAGTGACAGGAGCTGGTGGTGACAGGAACATTGGTGCCACTGCAATTTCACCTAATTTGGGCTAAAATGTAATGAGTGTGGTATCAGAAGTCCATAGCACCTGCCTTTTATGCTGCTCATCCAGGACATTCAGAGATCACTGCTTCCTTCTTTCACCTCTGAGAGAACACCTACAGCAAATCCTGCAGGCAGGGGACCTGCACCAGCTGCATTCCTGGTGATGCTGCCTGGAGGACAATATCCTTTGCAGGAAAGCAGGGGATACCTGCTCAAGCTTGGTGTTGTATTAGCTGCATTTTCCAGGCCTTTGGAGCACTGCTATGTTGAAGGACAGAGATGAAGGGGTCTTGTCTACTCTCTCTGCTTAAGCCACAGAGGCTCTTTCAGCAGCTTCTCTCAATAATTGATGTGAGGAACATTCAGATTTATATAGGTTTCAATGACCTTTTTTCCAGGACTATAGTTGCTGTGACATGAACTGAGCACTTGGGAGAGAACCCACCTTTTTTAACGATTGTGTGATGGTAATTCCTAAGCTCCAAACAGATATATGTGAAAAAATAACTGCCTTGCCTGGGATAAATTGCATTTCTATATAGGCACTAAAATATGGTCCACCTGGCTTAATTTCAGAGGTTTTTCTACTTGGCCATTTTATTCTTATGTAATCCATTAACATTTTTCAAGTGAGATGTGATGGACACGTGCTGACAGCTTTGATTGGAGCAGATGTGCCTTACGCAATTCAGTTGTCACCGCTCAGTCCCGAGTGGATAAAGTCTGTCCTACAACAACCTCTTCCTCAGCCACATGCCACCAGTTGGCTGCCCTTTGGTAATCTCAGGAGAGGAATAAACATTACTGCATGTAAACAGCCCCCTCTACTATTTTCTAGATCAGGTCAAGATAAAGATATGGGGAGATGGAGATGTGTGGGGGGAAAGCAAGGGGATAATTACAGAGGGACTCTGTCAGGTTGTATGACTAAAACAAGGACTTTGCTGTTTGACTGTCTGATTAATTTTCCTCATCCCAAAGACATTCTGGATCTTTCCTTCCTTGCATTTTCCCCTTCTGATCCCTTAATTCACAGCATCAGTCTCAATGTCTCATTTGTTTGTTATGGGTAACCAATAGGAATTTCTATGACAGCAGCAGACGTGTTTTGTAAATGAACTATCATTATTCTTTAAAACACTGAGGTGTTTTTTTTCTGGAAAGTTGCTTTATGCTGTTTCATTGTATTGTGAAACAATGGCTCTTGTTTACTGTATTCTGTCTACTTTCAGATTACTCCTTTTCATGCCTCTTTGGTGCTGTTCATTGGCAAAGCCTCAGGTGCAGTTACTGATCCTGTTGCTGGCTTTTTTATTAGCAAAAGTAGATGGACAAAAATTGGCCGGCTCATGCCTTGGTAAGTATAAATGTGTACATATATTTATATATGCATGTGAATTTTGAGTGTTGTGATCATATAGCCACCTCACTGAATTAGTCTCAGGAATTATATTAATTCCACATATATAAAATAAAAACTAAAAATTGCTATGTCATCTTTAACTTGTTCACCCACAAAAACGCAGAAGAGATTTTCTGCCTCTGGAGATGCAAACAAATAAAGCCAAGAGACTGTATTTTTAGCAAAACTGGAGGCTGAGATCTAAAACTTTCTTAAATCTGTGGTCAAATTTTCATCTTTGTCTAGATTTCTTTAGTGTGACTTCACTCTTCCACAAAGTTTGAACTTATTTCTATTTATGTCCTGGAGTGCCTTCATGTCTCAGAGTCAGCCTTCCAGGAGCTCCTTTAACTCCCCAGGCCTTTCAGTTCAGGGAGGGATGCATGCAGGGATGCAGAGCAGATGTGTGCATGGACGTGGAATAGATGTGACACCGTGGCACCGAGGGGCTCAGCAGCCAGCACTGCCAGGGCACTGTGTGAGGTTCTGCTTGCAGCACTCACCAGGGTCCTGCTTCTCTTACATCCCATAGTCAGAATAGCTCATTAAAAAATCACCATGACTCTTACAATGAGTGAGGTGCAGTAAGGTTTTGGTTTTTTTGTGAAGGAAGTGTGTGATGTTTCACTGTGACATCTTACCCATGTGCACGTGCTGTCCATGAGCTCTAAGGAGAGATTAGAACGATGAATGTTGCCCATACAGGAATGAGATTGACAGGTGTGAAGCAAGAAAAACTGGGAAAGGTTGGGCCATGCTAGAGGAACTCAAGCTCACCTATGGCACAGGGCATGTGTTTGTTGCTTTTTAGTATTTTGGAAGCTAAGGGGAGATTGACTACTCTGTGATGTAGATAATTTTATCTCATACATTATATGGATGTATTGTAAGATATTTTTAATTAATTACAAATTTTTAATTAATATAACCCACAAACTTGATTTACAACAAAAATCCAAGAGTAAACATGTTCTGAGCAAGGAAGTTGAAATTTCAGGGAAAATGAGCACACTTTTTTAGCTGGTTCTCTTGCTGTTGTGCAGTTTTACAGCTACAGAAACTTGGCACCTTATATCTGCCAAAATAGAGAAGACAAGAACACGTTGGGAAAGGCTGAGATCAGCTGCTCTTGGCCCAGTAAACAGGGCCTTCAGGTTGAAGTTAAGCTTTTTGTCAAGTCTCATGGCAAAAGAGGAGCTTGCTGCTGCTTCTCTTTTCAGGATTTGGTCGGAAGCCAGGTAGATGGTGTGGTTTTTAATGACCAATGAATTAACCAAGTAAGAAAGCCATCCAAAAGGAAAACAATGCAAATGCCACTAGGAGTATTCTGATTTTTTTTCTTTTTTTTAAAGTTCTCTGAAAATACAGCAAGTGTGTGTGTTTATTGTTAGTGTTACACTGATAGAATGATTCCTGTCCTAGCAGAAGCATGAACTTATCAACCCTTTTCACTGTGAACCAGCTCCAGTACATCTTGCACTTCTTACAGGAAAAGTGCTTATCTAACCCCACCTTTCATCAAACAGCTGCTTTCTTTACAGGAGGATTTTGTCTGGGTTTTTTGGTAACACTAATATTTTCATGGAAATTCTGTTCCTAGACTTTGAGAGTCAGGCCACTTTTTTTTTTTACAAAGCAAAAAATGGGTCTTCCCTTAGCTTAAAAATACTTTGGTATTTTGAATTTTTTTCTGACTTATTAATAATCTAGAATGAAGCAATGGGTTTTTTTCAGTCAGAAAATCTTGCCAGCAAAGCAAGAACATTGGTAAGGGAGGTGAATGTTTAACTATTGCTTAATACTATCCTCAATATAACACAAAGTCATCAATCACTTAGTTAATGGCTTTAAAAGGCAGAAGCAGACATTGACTTGAAATACTGGTCAAACATTTTGTCAAAAGGGATAATAGCTGACAGTCAGATATTCAGCAACTCCAGCAAGGCTTTGAAAACTCCCTGGCATTAGAGAGGAAAGGAAAATGTGGGAAAGGGGAGAACAATGCCAAGAGGGTTGTTGCTAAAAAGTTGCATGAAAAAGTGACTGTGAAGATATTTAGTGTGGTGACTCTGCCTGGACACCACCTGGAAGAGCTCATGGTTTTGGAGAGGAAGGTAGATTCCCTGAGTGAGATGTGTTAGGATTTTACCCTTGTTTATGTTTTCCATTGCTGTGGGTGAATGTGGGCTGGGGTGAATGTGAATGTGGGCTGGGGACCAGAGGGACAGAGAATACCAGAACCTGGCACTTTCCTGGTAAATGTTCAGCTCCCAGTGATGCTGTCCATCCCAAAGAGCAGTGTGGGAAAGCCATTGTTTTACTAAACTATTTACCCACATTACTCTTTTGTATTCCAGGTTTTCAGTTCACGATTGCAAAATAATCAGCTGACCCCCAATGTCAGTAGTGCTGTTGTGAAGGGATTAATCTGTTTTCTCTTTTATGTGTTTGGAAATTTTTTGTTAGGATCTTGGTCATCTAAATACATTGTTCAGTGCCTGATTTACAAGAATACAGGACAGGCCTGATGCTGCAGCTCAGACTTTTAGGAAATAATAGCATCTGACCAATTCTGTATCATGGAGTTCGACAAATGCTATTTGCCTGAAATAGGTTTTAGACTAATGTCATTAATTGCTGGCTAATGTCTGGAATATAAGTTTCTCTGGTTCTTTTTTTAAGTCACCTTCCTCTCTGAAGATGATCCTTTTGTGTTTGAAGTGATTAGGAGTTAAATGGAGGAAATGATCATATACCCAAGTAGATACACAGTGAAGGAGATTTCACAATGGGCCATCCATTGTCTCTTATGCTTTTTTCAGTATTAAGTGTATCAACATATTTGCACTTGCTTGAAGTAGCAGTGAAGAGACTAAGTTCTGGGGAAAATGAAAGGCACTAAAATTGGAAGAGGGAATCTCAACAATAAGTAAACCCATGTAAAAATTGCTGGAGTATGCAAAGACATGATGACAGATGTTGGTCTTCAGTGATTCTTTCTAATAAATTTGTAATCTGAGACATGTGCCAAGGAATGGCAATATAGGTGTGCTGTTACAGTGCATGTGAAAGGAAATGATCTCTCTTCTGAATGGGGTATTAATTTAAGTGTAGCTCTTTTCCTTCAAATTTGCTGGGCTTTTTCCCACTTTCTGAAAGTATTATCTGTGTATTTATATACTTTATATTAATATTAATATATTTTATATTAATCTGTGTATTTAATGCACACTAACTTTTGATATTTAAAAGCGTACACTACTGCAGTTAGAAAAACTGCACATAAAATAAATAGTGTTATATTGCTTATTAGCAGGAAAATTTAATGTGCTTTGCTATAATTATTTTAAAATTGTTGATGTGTGTTAATTTTCTTCTCAGGGTGCTGGCATGTACACCCTTTACGATGGTCTCCTATTTTTTAATGTGGTACCTGCCTCCATTTGTCTCAGGAAGAGTTGCTTGGTATCTGACTTTCCACTGCCTCTTCCAAGCACTGACCACAGTAAGTAGATTACAGGTTGTGATGTTCTCAGCAGTGACTTGCTTGTTGTCTATCTCTGTTAAAGTATTCATATTTAGTAAACTTGTTTCCACATTTTACTTCAACTTCTAGTGAGTTTAAGGGACAGGCAGATGCCCTTTTATCAAACTCTCTGCTGGTTGATGGTTTCTGCCAATGCTTTTTCTGGTAAATGAACTACTAATTTCATCCAGGTTACCTCCAGTGCCCTCAACTCATTCTTGTGTAGATGTTCAGATTCCTAATTCCAGTTAGACATGCAACTTCTCATAACTTCTGTTCTCAGGAGCAGATTAGGAATTCTGTATTCCTATGTTAAGCTTGAATATTTCCCTAGATCCTTTGTTTCCCCAATAGAAGGATGGTCCAGAAGACATCCATAGTGGTTTTAAATAATTTCTTTCCTCTTTCTTTTGAAAGAGAAGCACAGGGTTTCCATGGCAGAGTTTTGAAAATGTACACGCTTGCCATTTTTGATGGAGTTGAACAGAAATGGATTTGTCCAAACATTGTGGGATGCTGAGTGCAAGACCTAATTTGGCTACAGATCTCTGGGGTGGTGGGAATACCACAGAGAACTTGGTTGTTCAGGCAGGTTCACGTCCCTGTTCCACTTTGCAACAGTCTTAACTCATGCTTAACTCAAATTAAGGAGTGTATGGCACAATGGTGCTGAAAGACAGAGTAGTTTTCACTATTGTCTCCTGGATTTACATAATTAGACAGATATTCTAAATATTTTGGGTATTTGTTTAGTCTTCTGGCTTGAATAAAGTGGAAAGTGTATTTCTTCTTTATGGCTTTGCTTCCTGTTAGTTAGCTCAAGCTAGGAACAGGACAGTGTCCTAGTGCAAAGACCGCAAAATTCTTTTGAGTCTCTCTGAAGGATGTTTTCCCAAGGAAACTGAAGGAGCACAACATCAAGGTAAACCCTCTGGGTATTTTATTATTTATTATTTGTATTCTGAAAGATACTGGTTTTCTTTTATGTGCTTTACAAACCAGAAAGAAAAGTCAGGTCTTCGTGCTAAAAAATGGTTGACGGTTCTCTGTGTTCCGAATGAATGTTCTAAATCAATTCCAAGATCCCATTAAACCATTTTCTTGGATATCAAGGGAATACAGCAGTTGTACCCTGAGATTTCCTATATTCTTTCTTTCCACAGTTATTCCAAGTACCATACTCTGCCCTCACCATGTTTCTCAGCACAGACCAGAAGGACAGAGATTCTGCAACAGCATATCGTGAGTGTGATCTGGGCTCTCTCTTGGGGATTGGGGCTGAGTTTTATTGAAAATCCTTCTCAATCTATAGAAAGTTCCTAGTGATTTGTGTCCCTAAACTGGAATTTTATTAGAATGTTTTAATATGTGATGAAAACTAATTTGTCTTCAAAGGAATTGCATTTTTCTAGTTAAGTAGGAGATGTTAATATTTAATTGTCTCAAATTGTCTGATTAGCTATAAACTCTTTTTGGTTTATTGCTAGCCAGAGGAAACAATAAAAAAATCACTCTTAACCAAGTCAGGGTAAGGAATAATGATTTAATTTAAAGACGATTTGCAGGGGGGAAACCAAGAAACATTCAATTAAAAAAAGTATGAAAGTAATTTTGAGGAGTTTGTTGTTTTGGTTTTATTTAGGGTTTGTTATTTTGTTTTGTTGCCTTCTTTTTTTTAGTTCATATTTCCTTAGATTTATGTGTTTCATGTTATAAATTCAAATCCCATACCTGTTTTCTCAGAAAAAAAACTTGAGATCTCATAGAACCAAGACAGTTAACCTCACTAAAAAGAAAAGTAATTTTGTGTGCATGTTCACACCAACTGAAATCTCTTTTTTCATTTCATCTGTGTTTTTCTAATTAATTCTGACATACACCAGGTAGTTTAAAGGCAGATCTTGTTGTAATACAGCTAGCACTCTGAGTGTATTAGTTAACAGAATGAGGCTTTCCAGACCATATATCTGGCTCTTCAACAACCAAAACCAGACAAACTTCTAGCTTTGAAGCAAATCAATCAGACCAAAAAAAGTGCAGTGAAAATATTTTCAAGATTTCCTGTATAGATCATAAATTGAATGCAAGAACAGTTTTCTCCCCTCCTGCTGTCTTCAGCTCTGTTCTCATGCCTTCTTTACTGTGTAACTGCATTAAGAAAGGTAAAGAGAAAGAAGTCAAATATTACATGAAAGACTTTTCTATGTCTTAACTTGTCCTTAAAGTGTTGCTTTAGAATAACTTGAAGTTTTTTTATTGCATCTGTTTTCTCTTCCTGGCAAGATCCCTTTTCTCTTCCATTAGTCCTTCTAACCCTCAACATACTTGATTATGTTGAAACCCAGAGAGGCACAGTGAAATAGTGAGAAGTACTAAAAATGTAATGTCAAAATTCTAGATACAATATCCCCTGAGCAATCCAATCCCTCTCCAGAGACATGGAACAGTTGTGATTTGCATTTCCATCAACTATCTTTAAGAAAAAGTCTGGACTGGCAGTCACAGGACAGGACTAAACAGCAGGAGATTCCAGTTGTGTTATATTCTTTGGCACTGACTGTATTCTGAGTCATCTGGCCTAAATTCTAACTAAATCCATGTACCTAGTGTTTTCTATTGTCTGGTTTTATGTCTTCAGAGGCTGTGATCCAAATAAATGTGCTTTCTGATCTGCTAGTCCCATGCAGGGCTTCATAGGCATGTGAAACTTGTACTCATAAAAGCTGTTGAACTCTGTGGCTGAGAGGTGTCACACATTTATGGTGTCATTTTATTGTTCAGAAAGGGTTTAACTTTTGAGTGTACTGCTGTTCTCCTAAACTAAATTGAGGTGGTGGAATGAACCATCATTTTGAATTTTCAAATGTTGGTATTTTTGTGCATGTTGATATAATATTTGTTTGGAGCAAAGTTTTCTTGTAATGGTTATGCTTATGTGAGAACCTTTTTTTACCTTTTCCTTTTTTGGTAAGTGTTTTACTTAAACACTTTTGCCTCTCTTTGGGCTTTACAGAGAATTCTTCCTGTTGATAGACTGTCTTGGATGCAGTCAGTTGTTTGGGCATTTCTTCAACTGTAAAAGAAAAACAGCTGTGTAATATGAAATGTGCTCTTAAAAAATCGTTTGGGATCAGAGGATCCATTACCCTCTGCTGGAGACAAGCAGAACTGCTTATTATAAATTTTATTCTGCTGTTCCTTTTAATGCAAGGTAAAAATACTGGATTCCAAAGTTTCTTTAACATAACTCCTACTTACATTCTGGCCAAAATACAAGCTACTTCAAGGTACAATCTGCTGGCAAATCAGCTTTCTTGGCTGATGTTGGAAGTAATACATCATAAATTCTGAGCACACAAGAACTTTGAAGGATACCTGTTCCTCAGCCCTTGCTACTACTTAGAAAATAAAGTTTCACAGTGGTTATATTTTTGGCGCCTCTAATGATGCTTCTGGGTTTTATTCTATACAAGTTCTTGATAAAATGCAGATGTAGAGCCCTAGACAAAGGTTATGAATGTGTAGGTGGTGTTTTGAATGAAAGGTGTGATTTGAGTGCATTGCCTTTGCGCTGAGTTTGGAAGCTCTGCTACGCCCAGCTGAGACCAGTTTGTGTCCAAACATTTCAGACCAGACTGGGGTTAGATTTTCACTGTGTGCCAGGATTTTTGTGTGCATGGACTAAATTGCAACATTGCTGGTATGACTGGATGTGAAGTTTGGGGAAGGGGCTTTTTTAACTTCCCATTGGTTTAAATTAATGTTACATGGCACCTCAGATTTTCCACTCAAAAGCATTCTCAGTTTGGGAACAATGTAGCAGTGGTTTAAAAGGTCCTGGTCTCCTAGGGAGCCTCTCTTCCCTTTTCCTTGCTGGATCTTGCATAGGGTACATGACCTGCATTTGCTGCACTGTCTGAACCCCTCACAATCTGTGTGCATTGCCCTCCCTTTAGATGTGAAGTATTTTTGTTCCTTTACAAGGACACACAAAAAGCCACGTGTCTGAGGTCACCTAGGAAGGCTGTTACAGTCCAGGGGACTTGAATAAACATGAACCTAGGAGCTTTTGAAGTGCCTGTCACTTCCCAGAGAGAGTATGATAACCACCAGGACACAGCCTGCTCTGGAACCATCCCTTCAGAATCCTCCATGGTGCTTCTCACAAAGGAACATATGACCCTGGGAGCCACTGAAAGAGAAAAAATAGAAAAAAAAGTCTGAAGTTTGGGTCAATGAGAAGTCCATTCCCTCACAAATGGGGAGACTTTATCTCCATCCTTAATCTGTTCATGCCTTCAGCCCTAATGTATGTAAAATGTGCAAAAAGTCTTTGGAGCTAGGACAGGAATTAATTTTATCTCCTGGCCATGGGGATGCTGGTTATGACCATATTGCAGGGAAACAGGCATGGTAGGCTTGAAATCCCTCGGGGTGAGGAGAGTCTAGAACCCAAATTTCTCACCATTAGCTGTAACAGAGCCGCAACACCTGGTCAGGTTGTTGATGAGATGATGCCCATGGTTAGATTTTTGTTTTCCTAAGTGGAGGTTTTGGTTGGTGTTTTTTAGATGATCCCTTTTTCTGGTGAGAATTAGTGATCTGAATCATTCTCTAAGTTTGAGGTAGATAGTTCTGCCTGATTTGGGCCTTAGGCAATTAAGAACAGCATCTGCTGTTTCCAAGAGCTTTGTAGCTCAACTATTTCCATAAACCTGAGGCAAATATCACTTTATTTTACAGTTGGAGGACTCAGAGGTCTGATTAGATAAGTGTTTCACAAGTTGCTGTCAAGTTTGAGATGAACAGTATGATGTTATGACTCCAAGTCCTACTTTGGAAAAAATGGTGTTTAAAAAGTAGTTCCGTTCCAGTCCTCAAGATGAAAGATCTCCATGTTATCCCCTTATGGCTCCTAATCTCAACATTCACAGCTCTCATGCAGCTTGTATGGAAAAGGCTCTTTCATGGATGCTTCTTCTCAAAGCTGATCAGAAAATAAGTGACAAAAATCTCTTTCCTTGAAACTGTTCTATTACTGACCTTTCAGTTCTTCTGTTCTTGGCATTGCTCATTCCTGTAAGAGGAAATGGTTTGGTAAAGTTTTTCTTCAGTGAGACAGATGAGCAAGATTCTCATCTTCAGTGCACATTTGTGCTTCCATCCCTAAGGAATGACCATGGAAGTGCTTGGGACCTTGATTGGAGCTGCACTTCAGGGGCAGATTGTGGCCAGTGCTCATGTCTCTCCCCACTGCACTGTGAATCCCTCAGTAAACACCACTGACTTCTGGCATGACACTCCCAGCATTCCAGACCCCTCAGATGCCCTGTCTCACCAAGTAAGTGTCTATGGGAACACACTAAAATATCCTATGGAGAAGGGTGGGGATGTTTCTCTAACACCAGATCATGTCCAGCTGGGTGAGCGTGAACACGACTGCCTTGAAATCAGCTGGAGCTGAGGCAATGACCTTGTTGCAGACAATGCTTTCCATCTTTGCTGTCTTTGCAACCCCTCCTCAGTGTGACACCAGAATTCCTTTGAGGAGCTTTGCAGGAGGTGCCAAGCCCATAAAGCAGCTGGGAGGGACATGGCCACCCTTTGTTTTCACTAGGGGCTGATTTACAGTTTATAGAAGCTTAGTAAGACAAGACAGTCGACTCCTCCAGAAATACTCCCTCCAGTTCTGGGGTTCTCAGCACAAGAAAGACATGGACCTATTGGAGCAGAGCCAGAGGAGGGTCACAAAAATGGTCAGAAGGTTGGAGGACTTCTCATGTGAGTACAAGCTGAGAGAGTTGGATTTGTTCAGCCCAGAGGAGAGAAAATTCCAGGGAGAACTTATTGCAGCCTTTCAGTACAAAAAGGGGGTTTTTAAGAAAGATGGAAGAAACTTTTAATCAAGGCTTGTAATGACAGGACAAGAAGGAATGGTTTTAAACTGAAAGAGGGTACATTTAGATCAGATATTAGGAAGGTTTTGGTTTTTTTTTTACAATGAGAGTGACAAGGTACTGGCACAGGTTGCCCAGAGAAGCTGTGGATGCCCCATCCCTGGAAGTGTTCAGTGCCAGGCTGGATGGGGCTCAGAGCAACCTGGTCCAGTGGAAGATGTCTCTGCCCATGGTACAGGGGTGGAACGAAATGATCTTTGAAAGTCCCACCCAACCCAAACCATTCTATGATTCCATGAAAAAATGGTGGCTACAGCAGGATCTTCCAGTTCAGCAACACTGATTTCCAAAGGAGTTACCACTGGAGATCTCCTGTACAGATCAATGGCGATTTTGTGAACAAAACTCTAAGTCCTATTTGGAATCTGTACTTTTGTGAAGGTACAAAGCACTGTGGAAAGTAAATGGTTGGTAACAGCCATTAGTGGGGGCAGATCTCAGTGGTTAACAAGTGGAATGAACCTAGGGATCCATGCTTGTTTATTTGATTTTCCATGATAGGCTTTTCCTGTAATTTTGCACAAATAATTTAATCTCCTCATACTTGAGTTTTATAGTTTTTGAGAAACAAAGAAGGTTCTGTATCCGGGAGGAAAACCTAAAACCTGATCCAAACCTCGGTTAACGCTATTTGATAGTCTTCCATTGTTTGCAGTGGTCTTGAAACAGGCCCTGAATTAAACAATTACACTGTGTAGTGTTTTTTTCTGATGTCACTTGTGAAATCAGCAGCTTGTTGGTTCCAATTTACCAACTGCTAGATTCATCCTTTCTTTTTATACTTTCATCTGTTGCTCTGTCAGTGCAAGTACCAACCAGTATATAAAATACCCTATGAAGAAGATCCCTTGACCTGAATCTAATCTCAAATGCTTGATGCAAATGAGGAAGTACATATTTGTGCTCCTCCTAATGCACTGAAGTAGCTATTATCATGCTTCAGCAGCAGTAAAATCACAAGCTAAAGGTATGTTTTTATCTAATCTATGTTTTGGATTTGCATACTCTGCCATCAGCACTGGTGGTCCAGGAAGGGGACAAAGCCTTGCCTCCCCCCATTCCCAGACACCGTTCCTTGCCTCTGTGCCACCTGATCCTTGGGTTTTTTTGGCACAGGCTTCTCACAGAGCTGATCTGGGCAACAGTCTGAGGAAGGACAGCTGGGCTGCTTCTCTAAGTGGCCATGCCATTTTATGGCTGAATAATGTGTTTTTGAAGATGCTTGTTCTGTAACTTGTAGTGTGTGTTTTAACAAGACACAGAACCTCATCCTGCCTCCCTTTTTTAGCTTCTGGGACAATGGTTGGATGTAGAACACTACTGTGTTTATTTCACCTCTGTAAATTGTCAAGACGAGTAGTTTGAAAAGTCATGGAGCAAGCTGAATTCCATTGCACAGCAGATTCCCTGTCTGAACCTGCTTCAGACTAAAATCTCCAATTTCTATTTTGAAACCTCTGAAATGGCTTTCAAGGGAAAAAAATACACAATCTTGATTTATTTCCTTTCTCTTTAAGCATATGTGGTTTCCTGTCCTTTTTGAGGTAGGAGGGAGATGGAGAAAGAAGCTTCACAATGGGTTGAATGTCAAGTATTTTTTTATTTTGAAAACCTAGCAAAAATTCATAGCCTAAAGTAGCCTGAGTTTGTAGGTAGAGGCATTATCTTTCATTAAACTAGATACTAAAACTGGGAAATTATGGGAAAGCTTTTAGACACAAACATTTTTCAGATCCGCAGAAGTTGCAGTGTGACTGGAAACCTGCCCTTTGTTCACACCACACACAGCAGAATATGCACCTAATTAAATGCACAATAAAGAGGAGATCTTGAATTGGATCTTAATGGATCTTAAATTTTGGTTGTATGGCTGATGGACATTAAGTTACAAGCTGAGGCAAGATTAGATGAATTGAACTTGAAGTACCTCCATCAGGAAATATTTAGAAGAGGGCAAATCTTGACTTTCTTTTAGTGCCCTTCAGGAGTATGACCCTGACTCTTTTCGTCACAAGAACCAATCTGCTCAAGAGCACACCTTGTTTTGGAAAGCATTTAGTGAACAACTGATATTATTTTGCTCCTTATTGAAAAAAAGGAAGTGGAAGAAATGGTAATTTTTAAGCTCTCTTGAAGTTGTTACTATAAGCTTATGAATGGATCTTTATTACTGGAAACCAATGGATGTTGATGGAATTGAAGATGGGCTAACAAGTTTTGTTCAGGGTTAGAGAATCTTGTTTGGCCTACCATGAATATCCTTGATGGTTTAAGCTCAAATTACATTTAATGATGGCCTTCGAAACACAACATTTAATTCAAATGCTTCAAGCAAATTAACAAATACATAAAAACAAAATATAAAATTCATAAAGGGGTCCTGTTACTATCCTTTTTTTTTCATCCCCTTCTCTCCTGGCTCAGCTACATTTCAGGCTGAAATTGCCTTGTTTAAGTGAATTCAGGTATCTCCACTACTGCACTCTGTATTCTGTGCAAGCCATAACCAATAGTGTGAAAGTACTCTGTGACTTAATTTATAGCTCTGATATAAAAAAATCCCAAACCTTTATCCCATATAAAGAATAGTCCTGGATTCCTTTATCTCACCATGTTATTTTCTGAAATGTAAACATCTTAAAAAAAGCTGTTTTCTTGAAAATTTTCTATTCTTGCATGGTTTATCTGAATGCATTTGCACCTGTACTAAGTGTCATTATATTTTGAAGTACATTCTTGTAATTGCATTTTTTTACCAACTTCTTCTTAGACTTATAATAATTTCATCTACAATATGTAACCAATAATTTAGAATTCAGTTTTCCTATCAAGTAATCATTGTTTTATAAAGCTCTATAAGCTGTCTTTGGTAACACAGTATAAGATAAATTATTACATCATACTAAAGCAAAGTATTTTTTAAAGCTTTAATCCAAAGTCAGTGTAATCAGAGTTAGTAAATGTGATCTGGTGATGTGGGAGCTATCCTTGGAGGCTTTGCTCCCCTGGCTAAAAGGTAGCAAAGATTTCTGAATTTGCTTGGATATTTCACTAAGTAACTGGGAAAACCAGCATGCAAGGTACCATATTCTCAGAACATTGCCATGTGAGTATGATTTCTAAAATTCATTATTGTCATTATTATCATCAAGTGTAAATGCAGAAACTGTAGTAACTATATTTACATCAGTACTGAGGACTCTCCCATCCACCATGAAATTCCAGATTGCAGTCTGTATAGCCAGATCAACTGGACTTACTGAAAATTAGAATGCCTCTGTGGATGATGCATGGTTTTGATTAGGTGACTGTGTATGTCTGTAGTTAGTCTCAACATAAGCAAATTTTTAAAACATTCAGGTTGCCAACACAGTAACCCCTTTGTTCACTGCTTCTTTTTTTTTTCTTCAAGAAATATATACCTATATGCCCTGAATTTATCCTAAGGCAGGTGTGGTTTATAAATGAACGGCAGAAGTGAACATTTTTCAGAGAGTTAGCAGATGCATTTGGCTGCATGCAGATGGGCATTTTTTCATTTGCAGGTGGCTTACCAAAAAGGGACTGAAATTTTCATCATGACTTGCCATTCTCCCGTCAAAATTTCAAATGTCTTTGTTTCTTTTTGAAAGGCAAAAGTTTACATGATTGCAGCAGGGGTCATAGCAGGTGTGTATCTTCTTGGAATTGTCGTCCTTTTTCTTGGAGTAAAGGAAAGGGATGGTAAGTTATATTTAAATATGCCTCAATTTAATAATAGTTATTTTGCATTCCTTTATTGAAAATATTTTTATTTTATGTATTCTGCTTCTCTTAGATCCTTATGCCTTAAATTCAGACAGAGCAATTCCTTTTTGTAAGGGGCTTGCACTCACCATGAAGCACGGTCCATATGTGAAGCTTACAGCTTCATTTCTTCTCATCTCGACAGCAGTTCAGGTAACTTCAGACCCTCTCAGTCTGTGTGTTGGCCTCATTCCACTCCCAGCATGGGAGAGTCTGAAATGCAAATAACCTTTGCCTGGTGACTGGAGGGGTGATCTAGGGGGTGTTGCCTTCCCCTGTAAATCAGTAGGGAACCAGAGTCCTCTTTTGCTGCCTGGGGTTCTGTGTGGCTGGAGATGGTTCTTACAAAGGAGAAGCAAAGCCTAAGTCCTGACCATTTAAAGACTTTTTTCTTTTCTTTTTTTTTCATAAAAGGTGAACAACTAGTGCTAGTGACCCAGTCTGGGTCATTCTGTGTTATACATCCACAGCCTCCTGTGGATTCAGTTGCTTAGAGAATGCTTTTTCTCTTCTGTCTGTTCCTCTCTCTGTGTGCCCTGTTTAAACTGTTGCCCCTCTCCTTTGTGTAGGTGACTGCTCTCAGATAGTGGCTGAACTGGGTCTTGTGGAGTCTTGTGATGGAAGGCATTAGGTCAGAGTAAGAAGACATTCAGAGGCAGGAGGTCTCACCTGTGTCAGAGTTAGGTAGAGCTCATTTTGAAATGAGGACCTGCAATTGGATGTGGCTCTCACAAAAAGCTGCAGTGCATCCTCCCATAGAGAGGAGCTGTAGAAAAGCCACCCAGTAAGAAACCCTCACTCCCCATAAGTACAGCAGGCTTTTTAAGCCTGACTTTTAGAGCATGTTCAATTCAGTAAATATATTATTTTTCTCTGAACTTGTACATTTCACTTGAAGTTTGCTTTATTTTGAAAAGCAAATAATTATCACATTTTTGCCAAGGGACTCTTAGCCACGTGAACCATTGATCAAGGGAGTATCAGGATAGAAGGCAAGAATATGACATGTAAGAGAGCAGTGCTGTGCTTACCAGCAGTCCTGGTGGGTTATTAAGTTCCTTGGAAGGACTGCTTAAAAGTTTGTTTGCCAAAGAAGTGCTGAACTTTTTTGTTGGCCTGGATTTGGGCACAGCATCTGCTAGTCTCTGCTAGAATACCCAAGGTGAGAAACAATAACAGAAGTTATTTCTGCTCATGTCTGGGATCTGCAGGTACTGTGAGCAACTGCAGAGACAGGGAGAAGATGAAAGATGAAAGGTCCCTTATTGTCCACATCCTTCCAGCATCCACTCAGTCAGCAGGGATACAGAGCACATCTGGTTGCTGGCAGCCAACTACTTGCTGACAACACCCAGAGAGGAAAAGATCTTCTGTCAGTCCATATCTCTCTGTTTTGCTGTTTGTGCAGACTGAAGGGAAGGTGTGAGGGGAGGTAGAAGCTGGAAGCTGTGTTACTCCAGTTGAGCCAGCATGAGCAGCCCTTGCTGCTGTTACTCGAGGGAGGGACACTGATTTTGTGGAGTTTAGAGAGTGGATTACTGATTAGCGAAAGGAATGGGCTGGTAAAGATGCATTGGCCATAATTCCAGAGTGGGATATCCTATGTCTAAAATTAGGGCAGCATAAACAGGGACACAAACTAGGGAAGGGCAATAGAGACAGGATACAACTTTTTGGATATTCTAATTTATATACAGGTGGTTGGCCACCTGTAGTCTACAAGCACACAAGGGAGCAAGAATTGATTGTGCTCCTGAGACACGAGTATTAAATCCTCCTCTGTCACTCTGCTTCTGCAGCATTGCTGGAGCTGGCCCCCCATCATATTCTGGTGTTCAGAATCCCCCTGGGTTCTGCAGAAGTATGGTGGTGGCAGTGGCTTCACCTGTCGTATAACACAGTGCAGTTAGATCCTCCCATCTGATGAGGATTCAGATGTAGGGAGATATCTGACCCAAAGCTATACTCTGTAGCTGAGGATGCATAGAAAACCAGCTGCTTTACCACAGGAAGTTGGCAGGAGTGTTATTACAGCTGAAATGTTACTTGTTTTGGAGTCAGAGCTTCTGGAGAAAGATTTATGGCCTTGCTGGGGAAGAGAAAGGGCAGTTCTTGCAGTAGCCTGCAGCTGTGACAACACAAGGTAATTGGGACATAGGGAATGAATCCTTGAGACAGAATCCTTTCATAGAGCCATGTCTGTTTTGGTCAATTTTATGCTCTGTTAGGTGTGGCTTACCTCTTGCTTGCCCCAGTATTACTGGCATGTTATTCCAGTGATAATAGGACAGTTACTGCTTCTTTAAATTGTTGCAAACAAGAGAAGAATGAGACTCCCAAACCCTACATTTAACAAATCAGTCACCGACTATATTTAACTAATATGGAGTGTGATGCAATTTTTGTCTTTTTAAAATTTTCCTTTGTCTTTTGGTGGTCACCAAATGTCTTAAATTCAACAGCTGGAGCAGGGAAACTTTGTCCTGTTTTGCACTCACGCTGCCGGCCTCCGCAATCACTTCCAGTATTTGGTGGTGACCATCTTGGTGAGTTGCACTTCTCTCCCAAATGTTACGTGGTTCTTGCTGGGATTTGGCACAAAATTACAGCAGAAAAGAAGAGTTCTGTGTCTCAGCAGAGCTGTTAGGAAGCTACACTATGTTTTGCATTGTCTGTTTGAAATAAAGCTGGTGTTCTCTACTGCACTTCTGAAAAAAAAAAAGTGGTTTGGAGCTTTTAATTCATTCCTTGTTGTTTTTACCTGTAAGCCACAGCTTCTATAAAAGGCAGAAAGTGCTTCTAGAAAAGAGGTCTGGAATTTTACCTCCTTTGTCCCTTTCCCCAGTCCTGTGTGTTGACAATTAAACAACATCAATTTGCATATTCATACACACGACTCCTCTGGACTAGACAGCTTGCAAGGCTAAATATTTAAAATATCCAGAAATACGAAGATTCCTCTCTAGAGCAACTGTCATATGATAAAAAGATCCTTTTACAGAATCTTTTTTCTTGACATGCAGAGGTAGAATTCTGCTTGCTTAGGTTATACTTATCCTTTCCCCCATTATAAGACATACCTTTTCCAAAACCATTAAAACCAATATGCTGCAGAGCAAAAGAGGAGTGCTGGGTATCTTAAGGCTCTGCAAGTGATGGTCACCAAGAGGAGAGACAAGAGACAGTAGAGTTAAAGTAAGTAAAGACCAAAATATAACTAACAATTAGATGACATTTAAATAAAGGTCAAGTGTAAGGCTGCCATTAGTAGCAGTACTTCAGTGCATAGGTTCTATGTTGTTTGTGGTGTTGCTGCTATGGGTGAGTATTTCAGTGTCTGAAACAGTAATGTGGACTGCAAGCAACTATTTATCTTACAGATTGCTCCTAAGAAGGGACACACAGTATGAAATGTACCCCTAAGTATATCTTATGATAAGTTTATCTTGCACTTCAGCTTTCTTTCTGTACCATGGGGTAGGGCTAAATTCTCTCATCATTTGTCAGATTCAGGCAGTGTGGCAAAAGGCATTAGCACAAAGTGTGACTGTTTGCAGTATGTTTGAACTTTAATTTGTTTGACTGAGCACAGCTTTGAGTGCTTTGGCTTGCATTAGAAAAGGAAATTTTAAGACACTGTCTTCTGAGATTTGACTGTGGAAAATCCTCTGATGGATAGCTTAACAATAAATTTTAAAAAGTCACTCAAAGGATGAGGAGAAACAAGAATCTGCATGTTCACCTTCCTTTCAGGCTTTTATGTACTAGACAAAAAGATGTCTGTGAGCTCTACAGCTAAAGAAGACAGTGGAAGTAAGCACAGTACAGATATGGGTTTCTGTCCCTTGTAGGTATCAGCAGCCGTGAGCGTTCCCTTCTGGCAGAAGTTTCTGCAGAGATTTGGCAAGAAGTGTGCAGCATGTGGGATTTCGGTAAGCAAACCCTCTGAGAAAAAAAATTCCGCTTGTGCTCATTTTGTTTGACAACTGGAGCCACTTCAGGAGCTCTTTCAAGTGCTTATAACCTCCATCTATGTGAAATTTGCTCAGTTCCAGAGTTTGCTTTAAATCATTATACCAAATTTCAGACAGATTCCAAGTTTCCAAGGGAAACTTTTGAGAAATGGATTGATGCCAGAGGGAGGTCCCAGTTTATTTAAGAATCTGCACGAGTTCTCCTCATTTGAAGCTCTCAGAACTGAGCTGCAATGAGGTTTTATAAATTCAGATCTGAGTTGCCTCATGTTGATGAATTATCTGTTTTGCAAAGCTTGTTTTGTCTTCATTATGGGGTGTGGAGGTGTCTGCATTGGTAATTCAGTCCCACAGAAGAAAACAAGTCTGTTGCACACCCCCTCTAGGAGCATCCACAGCCCTCTGAATTGGGAGGGACAGTTATTAGTGCAGTAAAGAAAAAGGTGACCTGCCTGAGAAAAGAAGCCTAGTTTAACTCTGACACAGCTCTGCAAAGCCAGCTCAATGAGCCTGCCCTTGTCACTGATGGATTATTTTAAGTCCCTTACTTAGTGCAGACAGCAGCAATTTTCTGTCATCATCCTCGCTGAGTTATTGTATAGGCCTGTTCCTCCCCATTTTCCCCCTGTTTACCTTCAATTACTTATGAAAGAGGAAAGAAAAATTGCCTTGTGCACAACAAAGCAGGAGGACTTGAAAAATCCAGCCCAAAGCTGTACGTCAAATTCTGAACAAAGCTGAAAAATTTAGGTCTGGTGACAGTTATTCAATAGAGTTGAACAGTTATTATTTTTGAAATTAAAAGCTATGTTGTAATGACTTCCAGAGAATCAGAAGTTTAAAACCCAAGTTCCAAATATGCTGAATTGTTATGTGTTTTGAAGTAGGCATCTGAAATTCGAGCCCCATCCTTATTTATTTTTACCACTTGAGCAAAGAGAATTGCCAAAAGCAGTATTGGCCCATTGACTAGACCTGGGAATGCAGATTTCCTCCTTAGGAAATCTCCTCCTCTGTCTACTTGGCCACAAAAAATGCTTTCTTCAACCAACTTGGCTCTATAAATTTAGTTTTACATGACTTTAAAGTCTGTCAGCACCTCTGTAAACATGGTTTAACTTAATTTTACAGTTGAGCTGCTTGACTGTTATGGTCTAAGTGGGGGATGGATTGAAAAAAAGCCACCTCTCTGTTTCACCTTGTAGACATTTCTCAGGGGACTCAGTGTGTGCTCAGTGATGGATTTTGTGTCTGACAATGCATCACAGGAGCTTCCTACCCTACCACCTTGTGTGATCTGTACAACTAATCTGTACTCTCCCACTATGAAATAAAAGCACATCATTTAAGGTTCCTAAGTTTGTCACTGGGGAATGTTCTACTGGAGGGGAAGGAGACAGGGAAGAAAACAATTTTTTTTTTCTCTAAAACCTCACTCAGCTTTCACAGTGAATTGGATTGATTTAAATTCAGTTTCCTGAAAAAAAAAATCACAGTGCTCCAGACTACTTTTTCCTGTTAAGGTGAGTCTATGTTGAAGAGAGCCGTCAAAGTGTTTAGAAGCTGGTAGATAAGCAACAAGAATCTTGGGTTTCTTCCACTGATATTTCTCCCTTTTTACCCATTCCCCCAAAAGAGATAACTAACAAGTCTAGCTACTGACTAAGTATCTCAAGTTCCTAGAAATTTAAAGCCTAGAATTTCTGGAATTAGCAAGAATTATCCTGCTCTCAAGCAGGATCCTTGATAGCATTCTTCCCACAACAAGATTGGTGCACAAGCAAGAAATTATTCTCTTCTGTTTATTTCCTTCAGCTTCCACGTGCTGAGTTCATTGAGGTGTCTGCTCTGCCCTCACGGGGCAAACATTGAACTTACACTCAGTGAGTCTCAGCTGATGACTGCAACTGAAGTTGTTATGAGAAATTTTAAGAAGTGTGGCATCCTCTTGGTTCATAGTTTTGGCAAGGTGTCTAAAAACAAAGATGGCTCTCTCCCACAACTCTAGCTTCCATCCTAGCCAATAATATCTTTTGGCTGTGGGTTTTGTGGGATTTAGTGAAAATAAGAGCACCTCCTCACAGATATGCAACTGTTTATTTGCCATCTATGAGCACTGTGGAGCATGGAGAGTCCTGGCTCTACAGCCCCATTTCCACTCTCCCATCCTGTTTCCACTCACATCCTCCCTGCACCTTTTCCTATTTTGCCCTTCATAATGTGCTGCTGCAGAGACCAGTGCCACCTCCAGCATCCCAGCAGGGTCATCTTCCATGGCACTGTCAGGAAATGGATGGAAGGCACGGGATAACTGTAGGATTTTGTTTATAACTCAGAGGGCAGCAGCCCTGTGACAAGGGAGCAGATGCCAATAACAGAGTATTTGCTTTACAAGTAAGAAAGAAGGAGCTGCATTAGCTGTTTATTGCAGTGGGAGCACTGCCCCCATGACTGCGCTGCCACTGCATGAGCGAGACTTTAGGGCATTGTAACCTCAGTCCTGCTGGCCCTGCTTCTCTTTCTCTAGGAAATTACAGTTAGAATGATTATTATTATCGATCCAGAATTTTGTTTAAGTGCTTTGGTTTCTGAGTGGGTGCCCCATGTGGAGGATAAGGCAGTCATAAAATTGCTTATAGACAACATAAAATCTGATATTGCTGGAGTGCTCTCTTGTGGTGAAATAACGATTTTGCCACAACACTGGGCTAATGCAAGGATTATCTGCCTGTGCTGGGAACTTGCAGTCAGGAAAGGTTATTTTCTGCCTCCTTAGCTTGGGAGCAAATGCTTTAGATGGGAAATGCATTTAAAACATAAACATAATGGATTAGACTCCAGGACTCCCAGAATCACTTATCATACAGAACTGTAAATAGCAGTGCTTAGGGGAATCACTCTCTGTGAAAGCTCTTCTCATACCCTCAGCTCCCAAGCTGCACATATAGAGGATTGAAACACTTAATGTTAAACTAATCCCCATCATTAAAAAGCCCTGTAGATAAGCCCCTGGTTCTGGATTCTACATGTGCTGCTGTGGCTGTGGTTCACAAGCGTGGGAGATGGAGCATATGAGGGTATAGGACAGCTGGGCAGTAGGCATTCAATCAGCATTTTAAAAAGTGGATTTTCAGTCCTGTAAGCCCATTGCTTCCTGCAGAAGTTGAAGAAATCTAGTGACTATGACTACTGCCAGAAAACAAATCCCAAGCATCCCGAATTAATTTGGTTTTGAGGGTAACCTCTGTGGCTTGTCATGCAATGTCATGAGTAGATCCGGCTGTGGGGAGTGGAGTAAACCACTCTGACTTTTGGGTTTAGTTATTGCTGAGTGTGTGTATGGGTTTAAAGTGGTCATTGGAAATGAAAACAAATTTTTCCTCGTGAATATTGAAGGTGATCTGTGAAATGGTATATTTACAGTTTAAAATGACCACTGAAACCCTGCCACTCCCTTTGAAATGCATCCTTGTGAGGATGCTTTAAGGCATTGTCTCTAATAGTAAATTAAATAATTCTACTGGCCTAGAATAGAAATGGACATTTGGTCATCTCTGTTATTTAACTGGCAGAAAAATCTTCACCCAAGCTGATTAGCAATCTCCTGAGAATTATCAGTGTTCATGGATAAGGAATGAGCAACTGAGAGTGTCTAGCTAGACCAAAGCATTTGACACTGTCTTGCATGACATCCTTGTCTGTAAGCTGGAGGGGCCTGGATTCGGTGGATGGACCACTCAGTGGATAAGGAATTGGCTGGATGGTGGCACCCAAAGAGTTATGGTGAATGGCTCAATGTCCAAGAGGGGACCAGTGAGGAGTGTCACCCCCAGGGGTCTGTACCGGGGCCGGCACTGTTCAACGTCCTTGTCCGGGACATGGAGAGAGGGACTGAGGCACCCTCAGCAGGTTTGTGGTGACACTGATCTGTGTGGGGCAGGTGACACACTGGAGGGAAGGGATGCCATCCTGAGGGGCCTGGACAGGATTGAGAGATGGGACTGTGGGAACCCCATGAAGTTCAGCAAGGCCAAGCACAAGATCCTGCACTGGGGTCAGGGCGATCCCAGGCACAAAAACAATCTGGGCAGTGAATGGATTGAGAGCAGCTCTGGGGGAAACAAATGGGGATTTTGGTTGACAAGATGCTCGAGGTGACCCAGCAAATGTGAACTTGCAGCCTACAAAACCAAACATTTCAAAAACAGCGTGGGCAGCAGCTGAGGGAGGGGATCCTGCCCCTCTGCTCTGCTCTCATGAGGCCCCTCCTGCCTTGGTGCATCCAGCTCTGGGACCCACAACCTCAGAAGGTTGTGGACCTGCTGGGGTGAGTCCAAAGGGGGACCACAAAAATCATCAGAGAGTTAGAGCACCTCTCCTATGAAGACAGGCTGAGAGAGCTAGGGTTGTTTAGCCTGGAGAAGAGAAGACTCTGGGAAGACCTTAGACACCCTTCCAGTGCCTAAGTAGCTGCAAGAGAGCTGGAGAGGGACTTCCTACAGGGGCATGGAGTGATAGGACAAAGGGGAATGGCTTTAACCTGAGAGATAGGTAGATTTAGGTTGGATACTAGGAAGAAATTCTTTACTCTGAGGGTGGAGAGGCCCTGACACAGAGAAGATGTGGGTGCCCCATCCCTGGAAGTGTTCAAGGCCAGGGCTTGAACACTTGGATGGGGCTTGGAGCAGCCTGGTCTAGTGGAAGGTGTTCCTGCCAAGGCAGGAGGACTGAAAGGAGATAATCTTTAAAGGTTCCATCTGAACCAAACCATTCTATTATTCTATCTAGCGCAGTCTGGGAATCAACCACTTTAGGGCTCTTCACAAGAAGTATTTATATGGCCATAAGTCTTTTGGAGACTATGAATGTTTAGGACTATGCATGTGGCCAGGGTCTGTGAGTTGGCTTCAAGACTGGTAAATAGGTTCTTGGGTCTGTTTAATTTACTAGCTCAGTTGTAGCCCTAATACTGCTAACAGAGACAACACTACTGTCACTTGTCCTACTTTTCTCCAATTATTCTGGGTAGTTAAGTACAGATCAGCACAGGGCTCTTTGGAAATGCAATTTGACCAAAATACTGAAGTGTGAGACATTGCTGTGTGTGAACTGTTCTGTAACATAGTTTTGTATTTTGAAGGGAACAATCTGTATAGCATTGAGCAGTGCATGCTGTAACGTAGATACAATGCTTTTCTTCCTCAGTGGATGATTCCTTTTGCAGTCATGCTAGTGACCATTCCAAACCTGATCCTGGCTTACTTCGTGGCCTTCATCTCTGGTCTGAGCATTGCAGCATCACTTCTGTTGCCATGGTAGGAGAATTTTACATTTGAGGTGGGGAATGAATGTATTTCTGCATTACATGTATGTACTACTACATGGAATTTGCCTCTAAAAAAGGCAGAATATGGCGAGTCACTTCTTCTAAGAATCTTTTTTGGTTTTATAGTGGATGCTATATGCAGTGATATGACCTTGGTTGCCCTGTTGTTAACACACTACATCTACTGTAACTGTAGCTGCTTTTTGTACATGAGAGCATGTAAATTAATCAATAATCTAAGTAGCTATACAACGTGTGATAACATTGCTTCAAGAATTAGGAAGTTAGGTGAATCAATTAATACTGAGTGATTAAGAATGCAGCAGAGGACACATAAGGCAACCTTATATCTAACCTTATTTTTTATAAGGGCATGTAGTTATAGAACAAGGGGAATGGCTTTAGATGGAAAGATGATAGATTTAGATTAGGTTTTAGAAATAATTTCTTTATTGTGAAGGTGGTGAGGCCCTGGCACAGGCTGCCCAGAGAAGATGTGGATGCCCCATCCCTGAAAGTGTTCAAGGTCAGGTTGGATGAGTCTTGGAGCAACCTTGGCTAGTGGAAGGTTTCCCTGCCCATGGCAGGGGCTGGAATGAGATGATCTTTAAAGTCCCTTCCAACCCAAACCATTCCATGATTCTGTGTGTCCCTGCTTGAGTAGTCCTCTGTTATAGATCAAATACACAAGGTTATGATTATAAGAAACCAAGAATTCAAGGTCTTTTGGACTTGAGGACTGAAAATAAGTGGGGAAAAACAACTCAAGGATGAGCATGGCAGGACATTACCTCTTCAGATCAAATAATTGTTATTGAGGTCACATTAACCAGAAAGCAAGACCATTGCTGAGAGCACTGTTTTTCATGACTTGTTTGTACAATGCCCTGAAAACTCCAAGAGATCATGGAATACATACTTTGAAATCAGGTGTCAGACTATGTAAGCTTTTCTGCACAGAGTGTGAGAAGACCTTTCTTTTTCCAACAGTAAATGATTACATATATTGGAAATAAAATGTCAATTCACAATTAACATTGAAGCAGCTTCCATTCTAATTCTCCATTACCTAATTCAGTCTCTTTGAAATAGAAGAGGTTTCACTGGTTTCTGAAAATGTTGTTACCCTGTCAAAAGAGCTATTTCAGAGTGCAGCTATTCAGACATTCAGAGTCCCTTGAAATCTTAAGAAACGTGAGGGGTTTTTGTTGTTCTTTTATAATATCACAACTTCTGATTGTAATGACAGGGAGATTAGGAAATTCTGTCACTTCTCAAGTGTTTGATGGCTTTTCAGTGATTTTCTACATTGTAATATATGGCCATGCTTTTCTTACACATTTTTTCCCCTCCTTTCTGGGAGTAGAACCTTTTGAACTGGATTCTTTCATGTGCATGGCTACATCAATCAGCTTAAAAATGGAGGAGGGCTGTGCTCTATTTCATCAAGTTTGGACTTTGAAAAGAAATTTTGGCTTGAGTTTTTCTTTTATCTTGCTCACTTCTAGGTCAATGCTGCCTGATGTTGTTGATAACTTTCGCCTGCAGAATCCCCATGGGAAAGGACATGAAACCATTTTCTATTCTTCTTATGTTTTTTTTACCAAGATGTCAGCAGGAATTGGCTTAGGAATTTCTGCAGCAGGACTGGAGTAAGTAACACTGTGTTTCCACTTAGTGGATCTACTCTGAAAGCATTCTGAGGTTACAACACTTTTACCCTGTGGAGTTAATTGCATTCATGCCCTGAGCCTGAAAGCGCCAGCAGCTCCAGATGGCTGACCACTAAAGACAGGATTGGTGCCATCTAGGCCAGACAACTGAGCATTAAGTTACTTGCCCTGACATGGTTATGTTCAGAAAAACCTGACTTCTCTTTAGATTTTCCTCTTTTCAATTACTCATGTAAATTTTAGTGGCTTATGTGAATAAAGAACTGAACATGAAAGTGCAGCAGATGAAGGTTCCCCATAGGTGATACAGGTGCTTTGTGCTTTCAGGGGTGCCAGAGGCCTGTTCAGCATGAAAGGATCACCAATTCCTGCATGGTTTTAGGGACCTGGATACTGATCAGAGTCAGGAACAGCCTTTCTCACATCTCTGCCTGTCACCTAGACCATGTCACTTTAGGAGAGGCTTTATGGTCTCTTTCCACTTTGTCTTGTCTGTTCTGACCAGACAGGTTGAGAAAGTGGCCAGGCATCTGCTGCCCTGCCTTTGTGCAAGACCTGGCAGAAAGGGCCTGTGCCTGTCCCTGCTGCAGCACACAATAAATACTCAGAAGGGAAATCTAGCCCTCGGCTCCAGGTTTTGGTAACCAGAATATTTTGCTTTGGGCTCTTGAGCTGAAATTGCTAAATAACAGGCAATGCTTGGCTGAACATTTTGGGCTTAGGAATTTTAACTGCTTATTGCTAAAACCCTCAAACAATTAGCTGTTCCCCAATTAGCCCCTTTTCAATTGCATTCCAGTTGGGTCCCAGCAATTTGCCAAGGCAGATGTTTGTGGGAGAACACAGAAGACAGAGTGATGCCAAATGAGCTGTAGCTTTCATTAGGTGGATGTTCAGAAGGAAAACTCATTTTACAAATTGGGAGTACAAATTTGAGTATATCAGCAGTTGTGGGACTGCATGGAAGCCCTGAATCAATGAAGTGTACCTAACTCTGAGCACTTGAGTAAATTTGTCTATCTTGAGACGAGTGCTTAAGTGTGGGTTTAAATTAAAGTTAATTATTGCTGTTGAAATTGGTCAAATTACTTGCATGCTTTTAAAGCAGAGCTTGAATACTTTGCTGAATATTAATAGGAAACACATAACAGATTAATTTCACAGAACCACAGAATCACAGAATGGGTAGGGCTGGAAAGGACCACAGTGGCTCATCTGCTTCCAACTTTCCTTGCTCAAGCAGGGTCATCCCAGAGCACAGGGCAGAGGATTGTGTCCAGATGGTTCTGGAATATCTCCAGTGAGGGAGACTCCACACCCTCTCTGGGCAATCAGGAAAGAAGTTCTGCCTCATGTTCAGGTGGAAATTACTGGGCATCAGTTTATTTCCTTACATGGGATTCCACGATCCTTTCTTTAGAAGTATGCAAGTAATTAGATCAATTTCAACAGCAATAATGAACTTAAATGTTATATATAGTAACAAGAAAATACAGAAGTAATGCAGTTGTCTGAAGTGGAGCACAAAAATGAGGTTTGAAAAACACAATTTGAAATGTAGTGGGGAGAAGGAAAAAAGAGAGGTGTAGGGAAAATGGGAGAAAAGTCTTGAAGACTGGGGGGGTTGGGAGAAGGAAGCCTTCAGGTGAAAAACAGCATTTTAGCTTTGGACATTCACACACCACTTGTTTCCATTTCTTTAGGTTTACTGGATACAAGCCAGGCATATGCAGACAGTCAGATGATGTGATCCTCACACTGAAACTCCTCATTGGAGCAGTCCCTGCCATCCTCATCCTTTTAGGTTTATTTATACTCCTTTTCTACCCAATCACTGAAAAAAGTCGGAAAGAAACAAAGCTTGCCCTTGAAGAGTTAAGGTAAGTTTGGACTGGCAGTAAAACAGCAGCAACACCCCCACAGCAGCTCTTAATCATACTGGGAAAATTATTATGGTAAGGAATAATCCCTACATTCCTTACAACAAAATAAAACAATGTGCTCTTAGTAAAATTATTAAGAGAATGGTACCATGACATGTTCCAGTATCTCTTTTTTGTAGTGCAGTACAACTCTGCTAAGAGGACCATTTATCAGAAATTTTGGCTGCTCTATTTTACATTTTCTCTGGAGTGGCTCACAAAGCACTATTGTGGTACATTGTTTCAGGCCAGAAATGAGGAATATTCTACACAGAATAAATTTGTGGGGATAATGTGAATAGTTACAATTTACTTTTATATAGAAGAAAATGGTATGTTGTTGACTGCATTCTTGATGTTTATGGATACAAGAAACATCCAAACCATTTAGAAGCGTAGGCAGAAAAGATTGTGGGAGAAAAAAAGAGGTCAGCTTTGAGCTATTCTTTCCCTTTTTAGTCTATCACTCTCCCTTCCTCTCTTTTTCTCCTTCTCCAAGGAAAATCTTGTCTAGCTCAAACAACTCTAAGCTGACAGAGTTCATTCAACCAACTCTGTCAGCTCTTAGGACAAACATAAGAACAGTCCTAGCAGACTGATGGATAAAATACCAAAAAAACAGGTTGTTCCTTTGTCTTGATTTTATTATCCCAGTTTACTGGAATTGGAAACTGATTTCCATGCTAAGAGGTCAATTCCAGGACCGAAGCAGGGGTGCCTGGGACCAATTCATGCCCTAAAATATGCAAGATGTGTGCATGGGGTTGGCAGGTATGACACAGGCCTCTGTGCAGACTGGAGGGGATGGGGTAAACAATCTAAAATGGGACTGGTCCCTCTGTTCAGGAGCTTCAGTCATTGTCCAGAACAACCACACTTTGCTGGGGGTTCTCAGCTGTTGGAGGTTGCCAAACTCAGGTTGATCAGTCAGCAGTGAAAGCCAGAAGTGTGTTCATGTATCATTTGTTCTGCTTTTACCAGGAGGAGCCATCAAAGCACAGAGAACTTGGACAGCCACAAAAAGGACACCTCTGTCTGAAGGCTCTGAATGCAGTGGCTTTCCAAATACAGACTCACATCCCACCAGCAAACTCTGTGAGAGTTTTCTAGGTCATTTCTCTGCTCACATTTTATCAAAAAGGACAAAGGATGATTCTGACGCAGCCAGCAATGAAATCAAGAGAGGACACCGTTGTGCAAATATACACCCAACTTCATGCACTGTGCTAAAAAAGACAATACACATGTTCAGAAATGCAAGCTATTTAAGTCTTGGGGGCTTTTTGTTTGTTTTTTTTTTTTTTTTCAGTGATTAATGGGAAGCTGTGATCTTGTTCATGGAAGATTTTATTCATTTGTAACTTAAGGGGGGAAAACAAGTGTAAATGTGACCAGAGAATTTTTTAAGGTTCTGAATTGGAAAATAATCTCAAGGGTCATTGAGTCCAATTCATGATGCACCATCCAAATATTAACTCACAGTATACTTCACCCTTGGGGACAGGGGTAGATTTTGAGCACAATCTCTACCTATAACTTGCATACTATTGTGTTTGAAAAGCACTTGGGAACCTGAAGTATAGTATATGAAGTTAGGATTTATTTTGTTTTGAAAGTAAGGAAACCACTCATGAAGACATATTTTGAGGATTTTTTTTTCTTTTTTTTGAAAGAGATTTTGAGGCAATCTAAGTTTATAGATTCTATAGGAAATAGGACCCTGCATTTCCCATTACTGATGTTTCTTGCTTCTGAAACCTGTAAACTGATCTCTGTCAGAGAATGAGAACTTCACATTTTTAAAATCAACATCTCTCCTAAGGATAAGAAAAATCAGTAGTCCTTCCAAAAATTTTGTAATTAAAATGTCTTTAAATTTTGACCTTTAAGTAACCACCATACCAATTTCTCACATGGTGTAGGCTCTCTGCCTCACAAAACACCATGGCATGGGTATTAATGTCAGCTTTCACTTATTTTGTAATAATGAGGCTACACCTGCCTTTTAAATGGTGATTTTTTTTCAGTCAGGGATGTTACCGTGCTTTAGATCCGTCAACTCATTTCTACTATAGATTTACACTGTTGAGCACACTTTTTAAATGAAAGATGCACCTAATCTCAGGCACCTTCTGGAGCACTGAAGTTCAGACCTGTTCATTCTTGGCTTCTGTGGTCAATGCAGGTTCAGAGACCTCCAGAGACCGGCTCCAAGCCCAAGCTAAAATGATGGGACTCTGAAGACATATCTAAATCTGGAAGGGAGAGTGAGGAATTCAAGATGTTTGTTCCCCTTGAAGAAATTAGCACAATGCAAGACATGTATTTCATCCCACTGCCTTCACTGTGTGCCTCTGTGAGTGCCTTTTTGCTGTACCAGAAGTGCCTTTGGAGGATGTGCTTGCTGCTGTTCCAGAGCACCTGGAGGAAGTGGCCACCTGTAATTTGCTCAGGGCCATCTAGGAAGTGGCTCACAGTGCTGGACTGGAAAATCAGGGAAGATTTTGCTGAAGGACACTGGGACATAAAATCAGTGCAACCATGGAGTGCCTCATTAAGTTTGATACTGAAAACTTGTCAGGCAAGTTTGAAGTCAAAGGCCTTAGGAGCTGTCCTAATTCCTCAAAGTGCTTAAACATGAGGGAGCTTCTAAGGATATGTTTTGAGAGTGTGTGGGTAAGAGTTAACTTCATTTAAGATTTCTGTTGACTTGCCATCTAAGGCTGGGTTTTTTTGTTTTCCTCCTTGTTTCGGTTTTTGGACAAACCAAGATACATATGCCTGGGGCATATGTGTTTACAACAATAAAAACCATAAGCCTGTTTACAATTTTGAGTCTGATGGAATTTGAAATAGCAGATTTACTGCACTTTGAAGTAGGTAAATTATGTAGCAATATCACACAGCTCCAAAACATCGCAGAGAACAGTTTGGGGCATTCAATTTATTCTGTAATATTTGTGTATTTCTGAAAAGTCATGTTTAAAAATAACGAAAGGCCCAGTAATCTTGATGTTTTTAGGCTCTTAATGCTTTTTGATGGATTATGTTTTCAGCTACTATACATCTGTAGCTACAAGGCAGTGGGTCCGTGTAAGTTTATATTAACTGCACACTTAGCCCAGTGATAAAAGGGCTGCAGAAACTGCTGGCTGGGGTTGAGTGGAGCCATCTGAATGTGGCTTAAGATACTATTTCTAGATCAGTTGTGGAGTTGCCTCTGAAATTGCATAACACCCAGTCTGAATTCAGACTCTTGGAAGGTAAACTTGGTTGATTGTAAACTGTTTTCTTCTCCAGAGAGACAATGTGATCTTTATCTCACTGAAATATACTCAGTCCTCACTTTGCATATGGTACCAGCAAATGGAACTGCCAAAAGGAAAGATAAAGCTTCTGTAGATTAGGTGAAGCAGACTACTTTTATATTTTGAAAATCTCATTATTTTATTTCATTATCAGAAATATAATGTTGTTGTAATTTTGTTGAGAAAATGGATGTATTTTTGTAAGTCAGAAGAATGGAGGATTAAGATTATTTTTGTAACTTTCTTTTCTCAGGGCTCAGTGTTGGTGCAGTAAAACTAAAGAGATTTATGTCTCTTGTCAATTTTAAATTATGTGTATGCCTTATGCATGTTCAGAACATGTGACTGAAAGAAGCAATTTTTTATGTTGACAAGCATTCAGATTAAATGTAAACCTCTTTCCTTCCCACTGACTGGCAGTAACAGGGGCCAGGTTTAATTCCCAGGGGTTCTCCTTTAGGAAATATACAAATACAGTAATAAGAATATGGGAGATTGGATTAAACCAGCTGGGTGCATAAGGGACAGCACTTCCCCACCTGCACACAGGCAATTCCAACAAATATGGGAAGAAAAGAGAAGGGTAACACAGTTAAGTGTCAATGGGTATTGCTCTGCAAGCCAAACCATGTCCAATTCCTTGTCCTTGCTGAAGTGTAGTGAGCCCAAATCTTCCATACTGGGCTGGTCAGTAGCTGAGCTTGTCACCAGTCATAGAATCATGGAATCACTAGAGTTGGAAAAGACCTTTAGGATCATCAAGTCTAACCATCGACCCAGTCTTCTCTTCCACTTTCATTGTTTTTCCTGCCTAACAACAGTGCTGGCACCTTCCAAGGTAACTCCACCTCCCTGAAAGTTCCTGCTGGTGATCCCATGTCTGAGCTGCTATTCCCACCAGGCACTGATGAGGAGGTTGCTGTCAGCCACCAGCAGTGCCTCTGTGTTCCCCTCCTGCCCTGCTGTCCCCTGCCTGCCCCCGAGCTCGCTGACCAACCTTGGCTTAGCTGGATTAGATCCCTTCTGCCAAGTCCCCCACTTTAACAGGTGGGCACCACCTCAGACATCTGTCCCTGGGGAGTCCCTGAAGGCTGGGACCTCCTGTGTCAGGTCACTGGCTTTTCAGGAAGGGCTCTGAAGATTTCAGTACTAATTCCTTAAGTCACTCCTGAACCTTAAAAGAATTGCTGCCTGATTCAATCCCTGCTGCATCTTCTCATCTTTATCCACCTTCAGCATTTGAAGAGGAAAATGTTTTAAAGCAAACTGCTTTTGAGTTCAGAGTTTGTTTCCAAGTGTCACTTGTTCATTTATTTCTCTGCTTGCCTTTCTGGGCTGTAGACAGAAAACACAGACTTTAATCAATCTTCTTGAGAGGAGGAGTTTCCACCAGGGAAACTCGGGTCCTTTCAGGCCTGGTATCTGTTGTCCAGCTGTAAGATGGAGAAGAGAGAGCAAGTTAACTCAAAGTCCCATCCAATGGATTACAGCAGTTTAGGGGTCAGTCATATACACCATATGAATTTTGTATCATACTTATGTAAAAACGGTCTCCAAGTGTTGCAATAACCTTTTCCTTAAGAAATCTTCTAGACTGATAGGAAGCTCAGTTGGACTCATACAACAGGTGGGTGCAGGAGGGAATTTTGGTTTTGTACAATTTCACTGAATTTTTTTTTTTTTTTAATTTTCTGCAATCCCATAGTTCAGATACTCAGCACGAGTGCTGAGTGTTATGGTTACAAGAACATGTATATGCTGTAGGCTTAAAGTATGAAATCAGAGGGCTTTCACTGCACAAACACCAAACCTGCTGCACAAACCAGATGCTAACTCACTGAGAAGCTTCGCTCAGAAGATGAAGCAGCAGCATCTGTCTGTCCCTGAGGCAGAGGAAACTTTTTGCTATGTAGCACCTGAGAATTTACAGTCTCTGAAGACACAAACTGGCATGACAGAGCTGAACAAAGAGAGGACACTTTTAAGCTGTGGCACTTTTCAGAGGGCTTGGGTCCTCAGTACCACTTTAGAGACATTACAGAGAGGCAGCCTCCAACCCCAGCTGGGGAGCAACAGAACTGCTGGATGGTAGGGAAACATGTGTTTGCTCTGGAAGTGTGTGAGCAGAAATAAACCTTATTTCCCGGTCTTTTTCTTACTCCAAATGATCTTAGATGAGACTCTGAATTTCAGCTACACCATTCAGATGTCTGTCCTTGCTTTTGCTGTGCTCTGCTGTAGATGGTGAGGAAGGATAGCTCAGGTCTCATGGAACTGATGATGGTTGTTTGCTCAGCTTCACTGAGAAAGCTCCACTTTGGAGGCCCAGCACCCATCCCCTGCCAGCCTGGTTTTGCTGATGTACATGGCATCATCTACATTCAGCAAAGGATCAAAAGAATTTCCTTTGCACCTTAGTATTCTTCATCATGGAGTTTCATCTGTTTTACCTAGAGGATGTTTTTGTCTGCCTAGGGCTTGTGATGATATAACAGGTTTAAATTGGCTGAGAAGTTTCTGGTCAAACTGGCTGCAGCCCATGAGGACTTAACTGCCCTTCTGTTTCCAAAATAAACTCTCTCTTTGGTGACCTTCAAAGTCATGGAAGAGAATCTCCACATTTCCACATCCAGCAGATTCAGCAATTCCCACTGTTGCTGGACGTGTTGGATCGCGAGTCTCGGTGCACAGAAGTACCTCCTGACATGAGTGGGGGATGAAGCAAAACTGCAGCCACCCCAGACTCCTGGCAAAGTCTCAGCTGTGCTGAGCTGGCTGAGCAGAGAGAATGGGCAACTCCAGAATTCCTAAAGGGACTTGTAGGCGTTGAAAGAAAAGCCGTAAGAGAAGAAAGTTCCTTAAAACCCTGCAGTCTTCTCTTAAGGATTCTTGGATTAGGCTTGGTACTTTTTGAACTATTTGGACCTTCTTTTAACATTCAGCTTTGGTGCAGATCATCCCATAAGTTTAGAAATGGTGTTTTGATTTGAAACCAGGCAGCCCTGAAAGGAAATACTTGGGTGTGTTGGTTGACAAGAAGCTCAACATAAGTTGGCAATGTGTTGCCGTTGGAGTCCCGTCGGGGGTGAATCAAGACTCTTGACTCCAATATCAGAAGGCTTATATTATTTATTAAAATTACTATTGTTCAGAAGGATTTGGGCTATTTCTGCCCAGGTACAGAGCTAACATCTTGCTTCTTCCAGCTCCATACCCAAACTGCTAGAATGCCAGAAAATGTTTACAAAGTCAGAGAGATAGCAATTCTATATATCATAGGTTGGGAAAAGAAAACCACATCTCCCATATCGGGAGAAAGGGCAAAGGAATGCATTTTGTCTTTGAAACACACACACAAAGATTTGAAATCTGCAGACAAAAAGAGCTTTCCCGTGGAAGAAAAAACTCAGCAAGTTTGCATCCAAGAAACTTATAAAATGTTCAGTGACATCAATGTGTGCTCAGAGCCCAGGAAGCCAAATGTGCATCAACGTGCTTCCGTTGTGCATCAGTGTGCCAAATGTGTCCTGGGCTGCATCAAAAGCAGCGTGGACAACAGGTGAGGGAGGAGTCCTGTGGGATCCCACCTGGAGTCCTGTGTCCAGCTCTGGGGCTCCCAATAAGAAGAACACAGACCTGTTGGAGTGAGTCCAGGGGAGGCCATGAAGATGCTCTGAGGGCCAGAGCAGCTCTGCTGTGGAGACAGGCTGAGAGAGCTGGTGTTGTTCAGTCTGGAGAAAAATCAGGGGAGGCCTTAGAGCCCCTTCCAGTGCCTACAAGAGAGCTGGAGAGGGACTTTCTACAAGAGCCTGTGGTAATAGACAAGGGGAAATGGTTTTAAACTGAAAGAGAGCAGGTTTAGTTTACACATTGGGGAGGAGTTATTTTCTGTGAGGGTAGTGAGGCACTGGCACAAATTGCTCATAGAAACTGTGGATGCTTCATCCCTGGAAGTGTTCAAGGCCAGGCTGGATGGGCTTGAAGCAACCTAGTCTAGTAAAAGATGTCCTTGCCCACAGCAGGGGTTGGAACTGGATGATCTTTCAGGTCCCTTCCAACCCACATGATTCCATAAAATAAGCAAGTCTTTCAACATATGAGTTTTATTCTTCCAAGATTTCTAGGATTATATTTTAAACGCAGCATTTGTCCACATGCACAGAGCACATAATGAAGAACCAGTGTAATCTGTTGACCAAGCTATTAACAGCTTTTAGCAGGTGTCTTGCACTTGCTGTATCTGCTCCAGTTACCCCACACAACACTGCCCTGTGCACAGGTAAGTCCTTGGTGCTCACCTGGGGAGCTGGAAGAACTCCACAGATCTGTTTGGTGCAATCTGAGACTCAGCACATGATCTTTCAGAGACACGATCTTTTGTCAATCTAACACAAAGTAACAATCCAAAATAAGCAGCTAATTTGTACACTCTGGCTGCATAACAAAATTACGGAAGCAGTATTTGAGGCATGAGAGATTCGAGGTGTTCTGCAGAGCCAAGTGTTCAGCTCTGACCTTCTCCTCCCATGGGTTAGTGGGATGTTGGAACCAGTAACAGGCATGAAAAAGGACTGTCAGGCAGCTGTGAAGAAGCATGGTCCATCCCCAGCATCCAGCCTGCTTTGAACCCACGTGCAGTGCTGAGGTTTCAGTGACTTTCTGGTAAGGACATGTAATCATGGTCCACCTCCTGATGAAATAGTGACCATTACTGAGAAGAGATGATTGTTATGTAAAGGATTGAGCCCACAGCTGCCAAATTATTTCACCCATTTTCCTCCTTCCCTGTTCATCAAAAGCTGTAACTCGTAGTTTCACTACCCAATGCGGAGTGCTCTCTGCAGCTTTTGCTAGTGCTCTTTCTTTAATATTGTATTTTTGTAGATAGATTTGACAGTAGCTAAATTTCCAAATAGGCAATAAAAAAAAGAGATTATCTCAGTCCTGAGACAGCAGTTCCAATTCTATAATCTAGTTGCTTGATGCCTTCTCACACACTAAGTGCCACTGTGAAAGCCTGATAAACTGCTTAAAGTTATCATGCTGTGATTTTATGGGGAGCAATCTTGGATTAGTCTTTTCTTCAGTGCTGCAATCCATGTTACATAAACTTGTGCTTACATAAACTCTTTCTACATTTCCCCTCTGCATTTTCTCTCTCTCTCACTACAAAAGCCCATAGAACATTTTCTTCTCAGACTTCAGCTGGATGTTCTCATCACAAAAGATGAGACACGTGGCAACCACTTCCCCAAATCCACAGAGATGGAAGCAGAGAGGTGTTATGGGCAGGTACAGCAGGGGAAAAGGATCTTGCTTCCACACAATATGGATATTTCACGTGATCCTACTTCGTCCCAAACTGCATGACCCTACACTGGTGCTTACACCAGTGCAAACCCAGGTGCATTTCTGCAGGCACTGCTTCTAAACAACACCAGCGTAATGTTTCAGCTTTGGCAGAAGAGAGGAAACGGGACAATGCAGCATTTCCAACCATTTCTTTATTATCCAAGTTTACTATTATCTAAAAACACCAAGACCATGATGGAAGCTTGAGCTCAGAAATTTGTAAGAATGCACATTTTCAACCTCATCTGTACTGCAAGAGGCATCGTTAAAAAACACTCCTTAGTATAAAAAAAGTTAATGTTTCCAAGGACCAAATAAATAATTTACAATGCAACAAAAAATTATAGAAATCACACAGATATTTGAGACTGTAGTTGATAATTTGCAGTCCCATACAGTAAACATAAAAGCCTCCCATCATCAGGCGTTGCAAAACCGCTGTCAAGAACTACATTTTATTGCTGGGCTGTTCTGGACGGCTGATGCTGTCCAAGGTCTTGGAGGAGCAGTCCCTCAGCACTTCCAGAGAACTGGTGATATCCAGGCTTTCAGAAGAAGTGGATCTACACTCCTGCGTGGAACTGATGATGTCCAAAGTTTTGGAGGAGCGGGCACTGTAGCCTTTTGCAGTGGCATCTCTGATGAGGATCTCCTGTGAGGATGTGAACATTAACGGGATGAAGCCCTCGCTGTCTGCTGTGAGAACGATCCAAGAGGAACCTGTGAAGACAAGCACATGGCTGTTGATAAATTTTTGTGTAAATAGGGTACGTTTAAGGTAAAAAACACATTTCTTCTAGAATGAAATGCTTCTGTATATTTACAGCTTTCTAAAAAAGTATGAAAAGATACAGGTTGTATCATCTCAAAAATAAAGGACACTTGGCAACTATGATGGATTTTGCCACTTTGAGATGAGACAATAATAAATGCACGCTTCAAATAAGGAGGAAGAATGAAATTCTGAACAGAATTCATAAGCATCCACACTTGGTTTTAATTAGGTATTGATAAGCTACTTCACAGTGCTAAAGCTGTACAGATACTATAAAAGCCAGAGATTAGTAAGTTAAATGAGAAATTAATGTAATAAAGACAATTTAGTAACTGCTTTTATTACGTAATTTCACTATACTGAATTCCAAGAAACACAAGGAAGGAGTACTTTACAATACTGTACAAACCCAAAATCTCTGGTTCATTTGCTATTTGACTTCTTCACTAGCTTTTTTCTAGACAATTTGATTCTGAAACCCTGACTTCTACCAATATAGTGAAACCACAAAATTTTTATATTTTTATCCATTAAGCTGATGAAGCAAGAAAATAGAACTCATGAGGGGTAGGGGAATTCAGAGAAGCGTTACCAGCTGTTTGTAAATTTACATTATGTAACTTTACGTCACAAGTAAGGTCACAAGAAGATTGTAGCATAAAAGCACACAATCCTCTAATCTTTTCGCTTAATTTGGACCAAACCTGAAAATCAATACAACTCAGGATTTGAAAATACCATTCCTACTTTGCATCTGTGTATTTCAAACAAACATATTCCATCAACAGCTCCTTAGGAGCAAAATAAACTTGGACAATGGCAAGAACAGCAGCCCTAGGCTTTGGGATGGTTGCCAAGTAATCTGCAAGCAGGCAGAGAGCAGATACAGGGGGCAAGTAGATGGAATATAGCACAGGGAATACCTGTAGTAGTGAGAAATCATATCCTAAAGTGTGTTTCCTACCTCTGCCCAGAGTGAGACACTCAGAACTGACACTTACACAGACACATGGGGTGGGCACAACAGGAACTGGTAACAGCAGAAGAGAACACACCAGTAAGAGAGGCAGTTTCCTTCACAGCAAAACCTGATGTGAAATGCACTGCTGCAGTGTACAGAGCTGCTTCTGTGCTACAGGATTTCCTAAGGCAAGACTAGATGCTGGAGGTACAGATTCAAATATAGAACACTGTACTCCCAAAACCACCAGTCAACCCTATGCTCCTTGTTACTCAGACTTCTCTCTACAGAGCAGCTGAAAACAAGTAAAACACTGTCTGAAAGCAATTTTCCTGTATAACTAGTTACTTTATAAGGGGCATCAATATATAAGTTTACTTTTCTTTTTTTATATAATGCAAGGATTCTTCTCAGTAAAAGAAGATTCAGAGAAGAATTTTTACATTATTAAAAAAAAGAAAAAGGCAAAATTTAATTAATCTTTCATTATTTATTCCTTGGGTTTTTCCCTGGATAGAATATGCGTATTGGTATTGCTCACTAGGAATGACACACAGAATCACAGAATGGTTGGGGTGCAAAGGGACCTTAAAGCTCATCCAGTTCCACTTCTCTGCCTTGGGCAGGGACACCCTCCACTAGACCAGGCTGCTCCAAGTTCCATCCAACCTGGCCGTGGGACACTTCCAGGGATGGGGCACCCACAGCTTCTCTGGCAACGTGTTTGAAGTGTTTGTACTCTTGGATAATCCCAACATACCGTGCTGCATTTCTACAAGGGAGAGGTTGAATATCTGCTGGACAATGTTTAGGCGGAGTTTACCAGCACAGAGAAGAACGGCCCGACTTTCATCTGCATCACTTTTGGAAAGCTGCTTCTGAAAATGCAAGAAACAGTCATTAGCTACTGTGATGTACAGTTAAAATGGCATTAATCAAAACAGGATCACAGATATGTCTTCAGTGGCATTATCTACAGAAAGTCAAATGCTACACACATTCAGGCCCATTTGCAAGATTTACCCTTCGAAGTCTCAGCTGTCAAAGTGCTGATGAGTGAGTCCTTCCAGCAGCAAGGAACACTGCTTATCCAGCACATGTCAGAACAGGAGAGAAAATCATGCACTCCTGCTGAAGAAACCATGAGCTTCATCCACACAATCCTCATCCCCATCCTTCCATCCATGACAGACGTTTCCCCAGGGAGCCTGTAAAGCTACAGGTTTTCTATCCCCACCTTCCCCCACCCATCCCTTATCTAAAACTTCAGAAGTGAGAACTCCTGGTCATGAATGCTGGGGTGAGGAACAGACTCACGAGTCAGAAGGGCTTATCTGTCCCACCCTCGACCATCACTGCCCCAAGCCTTAAATCCAAAAAGCATCTTCAAAGAATATGCCCAGCTGGGCACAGCAAGGCATTTTTAAAAACTGTTATTACAATTATTAAATGTTTACAATGGAAAACAGTGAAGAGAATGAGGGAATATGATCTAGAACTTGAGTTCAATGCTACAAATGTTGGGAATTTTTTGCAATAATAAAGCTTAAAAGTAAGAGCTAGTTGAAAGGAAAATGGCAGCTTAAATGACTTTGAATATTGACTAAGGTTTATTAATCTGAATTCTAGAAATGATGTCATAAATCTCTGCCAAGTTTTGGTAATCAGGTAATTTACCTTTTCTAGGATGAGACTTGCAAGAGCAAATCTTTCAGCCAAAAATGTGTTTTTCATGTGAAATTTCACTTTAAATCCATTTTTAAGCTATATTAATGGAATTATCTATTGTGTCCCTAAAGGTCTCTTTCCTCCTTGGATGGTGCTCTCAATGCTAATTAGCAACACTTCTGTTTCAAAGCCTAGGCAATTTGCTTTTGTTTCAGTCTCCATTATTTTAGTTTTCCTCACAGGAGAGGGGGAAGATTGATACGAATTCCCACACATGGAAATCTTCAGTTGTCTGACAGAGACAATTTCTACACAGAAAGCCTTAGAAGTTGCCTAGGAAAAGCACTGCCTTCCTAGATCTCTATAAAGGGCTTTAATTCTGCAGCTGGGCTGCAACATGTGGGTCCTCCGAAGTCCCAGCAGCCCTGCTGCAGAGCTGAGGGGTTTGGCTCAGTGTGAGGTGGGGCAGGGACCTGCACATTCCTGGATATCCCATTGCTTTAAAAACTGGAAGCCTGCGGATTAATGGGATTTATAACCATATAGAACTACCTGCAGGAACAGAATGGAAATCTAATCCTACTGACTGTTACCTGAGCATTACAAAGAACATACAGCCATACAGAGGTTTCACCATTAAGGCTTCCAATATTAAAATTACCTGGCAGGTGATGTTAATAAATGAGGGTTCCTGAGAAGATGGGTACACTAGAAGATTTCTCTTCCCAGATTTTAGCAGGTCAGTTAATTCAGAAAGATTGTGCTGCAATTCTGTGAAGTCATCAGACAATTTTTCCACATTTTTCAAGAAGTAACTCGCCTCCTTCTCACTGAACAGGTTATTCTTGTAAGAATTGGGTATTTTGGAAGCTGCCCCATGCTGCCTTTTTGGGGACGTTGGCTTGTTCGAAGCGTTAGACAGTGCCAAGCTCCGATTAACTGGCTCAGCATCCAGAGTCTCAACAGATGGAGCAAAATTCATGGGAATCTTTTTGTCTTTGAAGTCAGTGATGTTCAACACCAAGTTTTGGTCACAAGCAGGACTCTTGATTTCTTCAATGAGTTTCCTTCGGCTTGTAGGGGACTGAAGGGCAGAGCGATCTGGTATCAAGAGCCCACGGCTGAGAGGGTGGACATCTCTAGAGGGATCATGAGTAATGTTGGAAAGGTTCAAACTGGAGCTGCCATCAGCTGACACAGACTTTGAAGGACCCATTTCAAGTATCAGTTCTTTAATCATCAATCGGATCATGTATTTGTCTGATCTTGAAGAAGGAAGAAAAGCAGGGTCAGTGAATTTTTGTTTTCCAACCAGTATCAGTAACAATTTATTGGTCAAGAAGCACAAACCCTTTGGCTTCTCACTTTTCTCCAGCTGAATTTGTTGAATATTGGGTAAATTGGATGAAGTCAGTGAATAGACTAAAATAACATTACAAGTGTTGGAGGCAACAGATACAGTTTGAGTTTTGGAGTCAAAAGCCATTATATCAGGAACAAGAATGCCTGGGATGCTCACTTTTTTGGTAGAGGTAACCTTCTTTTCAAAAGTCACCAAGATGAGGTGTGAGGAATCTTGGCCACTTCCCGTCAGGTAATCCTTGGGCCTCAGGTGAAGGAGCGGGCTGGAATCAGCACCCTGCTTGCTAGAAAGTATGTGAGTCAGATCCACAGGAGATGTAACTACAGACAAGGGCTTCTCAGAGTCTACAGACTTCTTCCCTCCATCCAAGGAATACTCTTCCTCCCCACACAAGCTGGACTGCGAGGGGAAGGACTCTGTTTCAACGCTTGATGGAACTTCGAAGGCAACACCAGCATTTAAGCCACAGATCTTGTCCAGAGGGAGCTCGGTGGCAACAGCGACTTGTAAATTCTGTGTAGCTTCCACGGCACAGATGTAGCCTCCCACATCAAAGACTGGGCAAAAAGAGCAAGCACTGAGTGTTTTCTGAGCATCATCCCAAATGTAAGAGTGGAGGGCACTGCCCACCCCCACGACCAAGCGGTTGCCTTCTTTGGTCCAACAGGCGCAGTGGATGAGCCCGCTGCCCTTGATGTCCGCGTTAATCCTGGAGTTGTTGAGGTGGACAGAGGGCAAGACGGAGGCGTCCCGGGTGGTGAGCACGGCCAAGACCTCCTTGCTGGGATGCCACACGCAGCCCTGGGGGAGCACGGGATACGGCTCGCTGATGTCGCAGATCTGGGAAACCAGGAGCTTGTTCCTGTCGGCGCCGTTGAAGCAGAGCTGCCAGATGGTGATGTGCTTCTTGTGCTGCACCGCGAGCAGGGCCGGGGCCTCGGCGGGACACGGGCCCCAGTAGAGCCCGTGCACGTGCTCAAACTGACCCACCACGCTCGAGTCGCCGAAGCTGGGCTCTCCGTCCTGCAGGTGCAGCGCGGTCAGGATCACCTGCTTGCCGTCCGTCCAGGCCAGCCCGTGCACCGGGTGAATGGCCTGGTGTAAGGCGTTGAGGCCGGTTCGCAGGAGCTTCGCCTTTCCCAGCTCCATGACTTTTAAAGTGGAACATCTACACAGAATAGAATCAAAAGGGAAAATAAATTATTGTAGAGGACAGAGGACAGTACTTGAATGATTATTTAGCTTATGACCCCGCCCAGTGCTGGGCTCTTCCTTCCAGTGTAGTCAATATACACATAAAGTTCACCTATGCTTAATTCCCCACCCAGTAATTTTTTTGTTTATGATGTTTCCACCATGAAAAGCAATTTTAAGAGAAAGAAACTTTGCTGTTTCTGTAGGCTTACTGTCAGATTTCTGCTGCATTTTCATCACAAGACCAGTCCCTTCATTATAATCAGTAAGTTGCTGTTCTCAGAATATTTTCTATTTACTTCAATATCAACAATTCTTAAAATATTGCCACTCACTCTCAACTTTCTGGGGCACTTGTGGTCAGATGAAGTAATCCTTACAAGTATAACCCAGCATTAATGTATTATCTACAAATCTGATCCTGTATTAAGCGTGTGAGAAAGAGGCATTTGCATGGTTATCCCAGCAAACTGTCTAAGAAAGAAAATGCAATTTCAAAGGAAGTTAGGATGAAAGCAGATTTTTCTGTGGAAATGAAAGAAAACAGAATTTAATAGAAGACATACACAAGGCATCAATACTTTGGGAAATTTCAGGATTTTACACTAATTTCTAGTTTTTGAGCTGTAAGCAATCCCTACTCTGTGCACAAAAGCCAGTTCAAAGGAATCTACGGTTTCCGAATTTCAGATCTCCACACGATTTGGCTCAGATGTAAAGCCATGGCACAGAATGAGATGCAGTTTTAGTATTAAAAATTTAGTTTTAGAAATTTGAAGAACAAGAGTAAAGTTTTTTGACAGTAAAAACTGTCAAACTGGAAGAGTTTACCACAATGTGCAGGGCCTGACACCACTCAGTATTTTAATTATTTGTGAATGGCCCTAAACTTGCAGGAAGAGAATTGCAAGAATGGATTTCAAAGATTAAAATTGTATAGAAAGTTATGTTATTATGACCAAAGTAACTTCTCAACCTAATAACAAGTGCAAAATAATATACTTAGTGAAAAAAACCACCAACTTGGATACCTCTTCAGGAATAATTCTCTAGGTAGAGGTATAGCAAAAAAAGGATCTGGCTTACAATGAATTACAAACTGAATATTTCAGTAATGTGAGATATGTTGCCAAGTAAGAATAATTCATTCTGGAATGTTTTAAGAGGGATGGAGATACACAAGGGAGATAATTGCCCTACTTCCTCATTGCTAACAGCACCTCCATTGAACCTACTTCTGAGTTCAAGGATGATGGAAATACTCAACAAAGCTAAGGGATCAGAGAAACATAGGAAGTGGGTTCTCTGTCTGGAGAAGACTGTGAGTGGGAACTTGAGAACATTCACCAGCCCAGTGACAGATCATCCATCCACTGTTCTCCAGGTATACTCTCGACACTGCATGATAATAATCAGCTTAGTTTCAACAAAGATTCAGGTCAGCTATTAAGGAAAAATTCAGACTATATGTGATAGCTAAGCATTGAAGTAGGTTACCTTGGAGAGGAGGGGAAGGCACTCCATGAATTTCATAATCTGTAAGAGCCAATTAAGGAAATGTCTGTCAGGGATAAGTTTAAGTACACTGAATCCTGCCTCACAGGAGAATACTCAAGATACTTCCAATGCAACTTCTCCACCACCTATCTGGGCTCTCCTCTATAACCAACCTCAGTCCTGTTAAGCAGTCACTAGTTCCAGGAAAATTAACGTTGGATGTTCACTGTGCTCAGAATCCCACACAGTGCTAGGCAATACTTACTGATGGCAGGGAGATGCAAGATAATGTGCCTCCTAAGACACTAAAAGATGCTAAAGCCTCCTGGGCCGTCTGGAGAGGTTGCTGTGTCACAAGGGGCGTTTGCACTATCCCAGCTGCCCTGGAAAAGCAAAAAGAGCAAGAGACCCACTGGCCTGTGCATTCCTGCGCCCAAACCCACACGGCCTCCTGCAGCGCCCGGCCCAGCCGCAGCTCCCCGGGCAGATGTCACACCACAGGCCGGCTGCTTGGCCAAACGCGGCGCCCCTCCCAACCCCGGGGACAGAGGAGCCGCTGCAGGAACCCCCCCTGCGCCGAGCGGCCACGGGCGGGGGAGCCCGCACAAACCGCCCGCCT
>VWZP01004011.1:836640-938019 GCA_013396995.1 Dicaeum eximium | reverse complement strand
CCCGCCCCCGTTCCCCACAGCGGCCTGAGGGGCCGCGGGTGCGGCGCGGGCGGGGAGAGGCGATTGGGATTCACAAATCTCAGGATATCCGCAGCTGGGAGGCAACCACGAGGATCGTCGAGCCCAGCTCTTGTGCGCAGCACACCCCAAGAATCACACCGTGTACCTGAGAACGCTTCTTCGACTCGGGCTTGGTGCTAGGACCACTGTCCTGCGGAGCCTGTTCCAGTGGCCAGCCACCCTCTGGGTGAAGGACCCTTTCCTGACACCCAGCATAAACGTCCCCTGACACAACTCCATGCCATTGCCCCGACTCCTGTCACTGGCCCAGGGGTGTCAGTGTCTGCCCTCCGCTGCCCCTCATGGGGATGTTGAAGACCACAATGAGATGTCCCCTCAGTTTCCTCCAGGTTGGACAAACCAAGTGACCTCAGCTGCTCTTCATAAGGCTTCACTTCCATACCCTTGGCGTCCCTGTGGCCCTCCTTGTGTCCTTTTTATATTGTGGCGCTCAAAACTGCACATGGTACTCGAGGTGCAGCCGCACTGGTGCAGAACAGAGAGGGACAGTCCCCTGCCTTGACCGGCTGTCAGTGCTGTGCCTGATGCACCCCAGGGCATGGTTGGCATCAAGCAAAGCATTGCCAGCAAGCCAAGGAGGTGATTGTCCTGCTCTTGTCACTTCCATCGCCCCCCGGGGTCATCCACCGTGTGACACTTCCAGAGAGGGCCCCCAGCCTGCTCACACCCGTGTGGCTCTTGGAGAGGCCCGAGGAAGTGGCACAGAAGGGCAGAGAGGCAGGAGGACATCCAGACCCTGTGTGGTGTATCCCACCCCATGAGGTGGTCACACTGAAGTGAGGAAAGCATCTAAATTCAATGCAGAGCTACTCCAATACAACCTACCTGATCCTGATGTATTGTATTGAGCATAGCTCCTTATAAGTCTCAGAGGCCTTTTGAAAGTTAATTATATTGCATGACTGTGCCACTTTGCCACTCCTCAGCACTGCAGAGCAGTGTGATCAATGTACCATTTTTGAAACCCACACTCTTGATAGGATGTTGAAACAATGGAAAAGGTGCCGTAAAAAGAGCTGCCAAAGGTGTGTGGGGGGGAAAATGCTTCAAATAGTTGCAAGGTCAAATATGTAAGTAGCTCCAACTTAGCAAAAGAAGAACACTAGGTGGTGACTTGGCCATATCGCATGAGTGCCTGTACAGAGGGGAAACAACAGCACAAAACAGCTCTGAAGTTAGTGAAGGAAGGTTTAACAAGAGCCATGGACAGATTCAAATATGTAAGAGACATCTGTGAGTCTGACTGACCACTGGAACAAACTGCCAACAGAGCATCTTCACATTAAAACTTGGCGATTTTCAGGGACATGCCATTTTAAATAGTAAGTCATAGAATGGCTTGGGTTGTAAGGGACCTTAAAGATCATCTTATTCCAACCCCCTGCAGCAAGTAGGGAGACTTTCCACCAGACCAGATTTCTCAGAGCCCCATACAACCTGAAACCTTTTGGCAAAAGACATTCCCATCTCCCTCCTCCCCAGCACTGGCTTACCTGAACAGCTCACTCAAGCCAATTTCCCAAGAAGTTCTGTTACACAAATGTTTAATCTGTTCTTACCTTCATAATAGCCATTTTCCTCAGTGGTGAGTCTGGCCAAGCAGGATTGTCACTTGGTGTCTGGGACCCTGAGCCACCAGCTGGCTTTATTAGACAAAAACAGTTTTCTGGCTATAATTTTAGTCTCACAAAGAATTCTGTTGAACAGTAATGATTTCCCTTTTTTTTTTTTAAATATAAAACTTAAATTGACCATCCATATTAATAGACATAAATAAACATTTAAACCACAGAAAGACCACAGTTTAAGAATGCCCCAAAGACATTTTCATGGTAAATGTCTATTTTTGTTTCCTATGCATATAATTATACAATTAAGTATTTTTAAATACTTTTCTTCATCATGTAACTTGTGTTATATGTAAACTGCTAACAGAGTTCAACAAATGAACTGAAAATAACACAAAAACTCTGAGTTAGTTGAAAATCCGTAATATAGTATTTTCATTGAAATGGAATTGACTCAACCTACCAGAGTGCCAGAATGGTGTGCAGGTAGTTATTATTAGACCAGTTGTTTTTTTCCATGCCCAACAGTGTGTGTCTTATTTGTGTAACCACAGCCTGGTTATTTTGACATGTAGAACAGCATGAAAAAGGCTGGAGGCTGCTTGGCCAGAAGCCACGAGCCATGGCTGGTCACACAGCCACAGTGTGCATAGGCACAGTGGTTATTCCTCAGCAGCTGTACTGCAAATAAACAGCTCTTGTTTTCTTTCTTTCTTTTCCAGACTTTCCAAGCTGTTCACTGCTGATACATACAATGTGTCTGTGACTTTGGGGATTTTAAGACGCAGAACCCCTGAGGAGATGTCTGTAAGGTAGAAAGTGGGTCAATGAAATTATGCAAGGAAAAGTGTTTAAAAGGCTGAAATTACAGAAATCGTTTCCTGTGGTCATGCTCATTTAAAGCACACATCTTGGCTTTTAAAAACATGTGATTGCATTTAGTCAGGCTTATCCTTAAACACTGAGCAGACTCACTAATCTATTCTCAGACCCTACATGGAGAGCAGATTTGCCTTCTCATAACTAAATTTGTTGTACCATTTGGATGTCTGCTTTTCAAATTAGTTGAAACACAACATTAATAAGAATCTAGGAGAGTCTGAGACAGAAGAGTTATGAATACCTTCTAGAGGGAGGCAATGGCAGGGAAGTAAGGTGAAATGGGTGTGATGAGATATAGAGTTGTTATTTTTGCATTCTGTAGATTTTTTCATTGCTCTTACTGAACTTGTACACATTTAAAGAACATGATGTTACAAGGGAAAAAAATAATTTAAAGATACTTTCTCTTAGCTTCCTAAGCATCATTTTAAAAATATATATATATTTAATCCAGTCTATGGATACTACTGAATGAGTAAATTGATCTCATAATTGTATTTCTTAATGGGAAAACTTAATGAGGCACTACCATGTAATTTAGACCTCTAAAATATGATGTGGTAAAGCCTAGGATTGGTAGCTAAAAGATACAGATGTTTTATGTGTTTTTCATTATCAGATTAAATATGTTTCTTCTTCATTCTGGGAGCTCATTAGTAATGAAAATAATATAAGATGAGCAATTTTGCAGAAAATTGCCTCGTCCTGAGTCAGTATCGCGTTGTCAGAAGAAGTCAGACAGTGCTGGGGGTGTGTGAGTGGGATCCTTTATTGTGTCTGCTCAGCTTGGCTGAGTACAGCCAGGTGGGGTCACAGTGTTTCCACAGCACAGGCAGAAATGAATTTTGTGCTCTGTAGCACGAAGTCTTGCAGGGTATTCCTTGTGGCTCCAGGCTTTGAGGAATGGAGTGGATCAGTGCAAATTTTGGCGATGAGAACAGCGACAGAGTGGGAATTTCTGCTTTTCTCTGCAGCTGTAGCTACTACACCTCTCCTGAAGCAGCTACCACTACATGTCTCCTGAAGCCTGCCCTAGCAGGTTGTATTGCACAGGTACAACCTGCTGGTTGTTGTAGAGACAAAGGAGACTCAGAATGTTGTTTATATTAGTTTTCAAACATTTGGTTGTTTCCTACACCCGGAAGAAGGCATGGGAAATGTACCAAACTCACACAGGAATGTTTATCACCCCCTGCAGTGGTTCATGCTATGACACGCTGTTTTTCCTGTGTGTAAAAACCTGCACCAGTGCTTTTCAGTGTCTGAAACAGGCCTTCAGCTGAGTTCTACCCACTCTGCTGCCGTTCAGGAAAGACACTGCATGCTGACATAGGGCCGAGAAATGAGATCCAGGGTGGATGGCTGGGAGAGAAACTGAAGAGTGGTGTTGCATAGAGAAAAGGAAACTCAAGAGAGATCTAATGGACAGATCAGTTTTCAAGTATTTAACAGACAGCTGCCCCAAACAACAATCTAAACTATGAATAGTCAAAACAGACCTTCCAGATCTGGAATAAAGACACTGGAATAAAGCTCTATGTCAAACTAATATTCTTGTGCTGTTATGGAAGTGCTACAAAGTAAAAATCAGTCTCCTGACTTCACAGTTTGTGGTATACCATAAATAAGACACAAAACCAGAATAGCATAATATATATGGAAAATAAGATAGCCTCTTAAGAGTCTTTCCATTTTAAAATTGATTTGTGTAAACCAGCCATGTTGTAAATAAGGATTTTTGATATGACAGTGTTCCTTTATAATAATCTTCGCAAGGGCATTTCCAAGCATGTGTCTTCAGAGCAAACAGTGTCTTCTTTTAAATTACATATCCTTGTAACTGTGGTTAATCCAGAACCAATCCAGAACCAAGCTGATACACAAATCACATAATTACAGATATTTAACAATATCTTGTGAAAGAGGTTGTCAAATCTTAGTCTTTCTGGTAAGCATCTGTATTCCCTTTTCGTTGTGTCACCATATATAGACATCTTTTCTCCTTCTCTGTAAATGTTGCTGAGAGAACCCTTCCTTGTACCTATAAAAAATTCAGTCCTAGATACTTCTGTCTCCTACAGATACATTTTCTATTTCCCTTTTATGTAACTAATCTGCAAAAATACTTCTTTGATCTTTGATGCTGCTTAGGTTAATCCTCCATTTCTAGCACACAGTTGTCATGCACAGTTTTCTTTTAAGCTATGAAGAGGTACAAGTGTTTTGAGATAACAGTGTATCAATGAAGATCAGTGTTGCTACATTTTGTGCTGATAACAATATCATTGATAACTAAATAAAATGTTAATGTGGAAAGGTAGACATGGAAATGGAGATGACAGTTGTGTACAAGTTCATGAGCATAAAAATATTTACAAACTGAATGAAATTGTGACTTGTTTGAAGTTCAGGGGAAACTTTAACAGTAATTTGCAGTGGAGCCAGCATTCTGACTTTTCGTCATTTGACTTAGGTAAACTCAGTTTGTGAGGCTAGGATAGCAAAGGAAGCAATTAGCATTAAACAAATTAAATGGTGTTATGCTGTCTAAGGCAGTAATAAATGCAATAAGCCATATTGAAAATGCTCTGAAGTGTTACACTTAAAAATAAATTTCTTGGTATTTAGAGCGACACAGAATTTACTGACAGATAAAAGGAATGAGCTATGATAGCAATGGCCATGTTCGTATTTGTTGGTGTGCCTTCTATGCTGGCACAACTGTGCAGCTGAGCTGTGGGTTGGATTGAGAAATGGATCCACTTTAGGTGTTTTGGTTGGTATTTTTAGCCCTAAAAATGTTTGGGACTGCAGGATGAATGAAGAGGGGCCCAGTGGAGAATGAGGAGTCCTGTCACTAGCATTGCTTTGGAAAACTTCATCTCCAGCTAAATTTCCATAAGGACATCAGAATTTTTCTTACACAGCAAAAGTTTATTTTTTGACAGCTGGAATTAGTAAATAATTGTGAATTTTGTACTCTATTTATAAAATAATGTTTGAGATCTGTATCTTTCTATACTACCTTTTATGTTTTTCAAATTTACTAAGTGTGTTTGGAAGGAAGTGACTGTTGCCTCTGAAGGGAACTAAAGGTTTGCATTTGCCCAGTTTCAATTTGGTTTTGTCTGTTGGGATTTACCTTGCCTAACTTCACATGCTTAAGGTCAGATGAATTCAGTTCTAAAGGATGGGTTAGTGCTACCAGGTGCTGTATGTTGGGTTTTTTAAGAACAAGTTAAATAAACATCTGACAGGAGTTACTTCAGAGTAATTGGCACTGTTTTGGGTTAGAGAGCTGGACTTTTCAGCTACATTTTGGGTGAGAAAATGGTCCAGGGCTTGTGGTTTTCTGTTAAGGCAGGAAAACCTGAAAGTAAAAATAGCTAAAAATAAGTTCTTTATCCAAGCTTGGAAATACAGAGGAAAATGAGAATCAGGGGAAAGGAAGTTAGGCTTGATGATACTGTTGATACTATTTCAGTGGTTCAAAAGATATTAAAGAAATTCACATGAGTATAGAAAATACTATTCTAGAGTAATAGAGGGAAAAATGGAAGAACTAGTTGAGGGTAATGCAGGGCCTTCTTTATACACTTCCTGCTGCAATCTCTCACTTTTTAGCTATTATAAAGAATTACAAAAGAATATTTCATTGTGCAAAGTCAGCATCATAAATTGGCCAGCAGAATTTCAGATTACTTTGATTTTGCTGGATTTCATTTGTATACTGTTTTTTACCGTTCTCATGAAACTGTTCTCAAAATCAAAAAAGAAAAAGCCTATGTGGAATACAGAACTTCTGTAGTTAGCTTTTTCTCAAGAAGTGGGCCAATTAAAAAAAAAAAAAAAAAGAAAGCAGACTATTGCATGCTTAGCAGGCAACTTATAGAAAGTGTAAGGTGAGTTTTAACTTTACTTTGAAGCAGATTATACTCTTAAGTAAAGCTGTAGCAACTCCTAAAAATATACTGGGATGCATATAAATGTGCTGGATAAAGATGCAGAGTAATTAAAATGGAAATTTAGACTTTGTGGTATACTGTTTATTCCCCACAGGGGAAATGTTTTGGAGGAGCTGGTACCCCATTTAGACTTCTGAGTGCCACTGGTTTGGCATACTGAGTGTTGTCATTCTGCTTCCACTTCTAATTTAAGCTCCTAGTCTTCCAGCTTTCCTCTGGTTTAATTACAGAATACAGACTTCCCTGCTGGGTGACTCTGGACATGAGCTTAACACCAGTCTCCTTATTCTTCCAGAGGGCACTGTCCTTCCTGGTGACTGTCTAGTCTGGTGACTCTCTGCTGGTGAAAGAAGGAGCTAAAAAAGGCTGTTAGCACTTCATGACATTTGGACGATCTGAACAACTCTCTTTTCCTACACTGATTGATTTTGACCTGTAAAATAGCATTTGGGGAGGATGGTGAATGCTTCTCAGTCTGTGCTTTTCTCCTTTTCACAATCCCCTCTCTGCTCAACTGGTTTAGGACAAACTCTTTCTCTCTTTGCACATGCCTTTATCACTGTTTTTGCAAATATCTTCTGTACAGCTTGTGCTTAATAGAACAGTCATCTTTTATCTCTCTACTTCACTGATTCTCCATCTGTTCTCCATCCAAACCAAAGCTGAAAATTTATCCTCTGCTTTGCATAAATATCTTCAGCACTTCTTCCAGTGCTTTTATTGCTTTCAATTTTAACTTTATAGCCCTGTGATAGACACTAGATAAGATACCTTTGCACTGTGCTGCTCTCCTTAATCATTACCTGAAAATACATATTTCTTTGTTCAATTGTTGTCAATTTTTGAGTGTATCTATATGATTTAAACCCTTGTTTTCAAGCATATTTACATAACAGCATATTCATAAATGTGGGAACAGTTCTATATTTTAACATGATAAAATTTTAATTGATGTATAGTATTTTTTCCTAAGACTTCCTATAAAATTTTAAGTGTCCAACAGGATAAACTGAAGTGCTTGTTTGTTACCAGACTATTTGTGCTGGGTGATGATGGCACCTTCAGGTAGGTTGGCTCCTACGTAATCTTTGAATCATACAGCAGGAAAAACAATGTCCCCAATATACAACAAATCCAGAAATTCATTAAGCATCACAGAACTAAAGTTTTTAATTTTGCAGCTAGTTGCTCCCTGAAACTAATTGTTTTGTCATCTGAAAATTTGTCCTTTTTTAGCTCCACTAAACAGATCCAAACCAAGCTTTGATAGTTGTTCAAAGAATCTCCTTTAATTTCTAATCTCCTCAACACTCAGATTGTTTTATAGAAGAGTGATACATGAAAAACTAAAATGGAAATATGGCAGAATGACAAAGAAATGTCTGGTTATAAGTTCTGAGGGATCTTTAATGCCTGGATACTTGCTGATCTCTGCTAGTTCAGTTTTTCACCATCCCACAGTTCCCCAGTAACATTTTCTGTGTTTCATTAGCTTCAATTTGATTGGACCAAACTATGGGATTATCACACACAGAAGATAATATTTGTGAAAAAAATTTCAGTGTAGTTTTTTTCCTTTATTTGAGCCTAAGTAGTCCTCTAAAATATATCTTCCCATCACTCTAGTTAGTTATAATTAAGTTTTCTTTTGCTTGGCCATAACGTAAGCATTGTAAATACCCAAGACTTATGAGACACAAGGATGTTATTCAAGGATAATTTGCAGGATTAGAAACATCTGCTGCTCTGAAATGTGCTATGTCCTTTAGAAATCTGATCATGTTTTCCCTCACCATGCTATGTCTGCGAACCTTTGTGTTACTTATTTGATTTCAGTGATTTGTGCTGATTTCAGTGAAGGAAAGCATGACTTACATCAAATTCTTAAAGCAGTAGTAATACAAATACCCATTTGAACACAATTCTAATGCAAAGAAGTAGGAAATCCCATTAACCCAATGACTATAAAGTAACTGATGTGTTTAATACTTAAAAAGTCATATTTATTTGTTGTTTGGGTTTGGTTTTTGTTTGGTTTTTTTTTTACATTTAGGAATGTTTGCTGAGGCTGCTTAAAGAGATCTTTGCAAACAAGGTAGTACAAATATACTCTGTTTTGCGTGCCCGTGGTTATAGGTGATTTAGAATGATGATCCCTTTGTCCCTGGGAGAATAACTTGCATGAAGAAGACATTTAATTCAATGAAATGAAACTGTTTACTTATTTCAAGAATTGAAATAGTTCCTTATGAGATTTCTGGCTGCATCACCGCAATGGTATAATGCCAAACCTCCAAACCCATTAAGGTCCTTCAGAGCGTAGATCTACTCTCTTGATCCAGCCTTTGTATGGGGTGAAGTATTGTAACTGGATTTTAGTATCTGTGCCCTATGAATGGGCTTGCCATAGTTCCCAGGAAGGGAAAAAAGACTCCCCAGAAGGATTAACAAGACCCAAAACACACAGTAGGAAAAGTAACTCCTAATAGTAGCTTAAGGAAGTGTCCTTCCTTGTCTGGCTGTACAGGGTGAAGCAGGCACGCCTTTCCTTGGTTCCAGCAGTACAAAATGCCCTTGCACACATGGCTGCTCACTCTACCTTATCCTTCTCTTTGCATTTCAATGAGGAAAAGTTAGGGAGTTCATTAAGGTCTTCCCTTATGCTTATTTCTATCACCATAATCACAGTAGTTTAGTTTCCATGGATCTGCCTGCCTGACTCTCACCTATATCTGTATTGTCTCTTGTCTTTGAGGGTGAGGTTCACCTGGCTAAAATTAAATGTTTGTGTTCAAACCAATCCCCCTGCTTGCGTTTGCAGTCAGTGGAAAGGAAGAGGCACTTATTTACTTATTTAACAGGGACAGTTCACCACAATCCATTTTAGAAATCTCTGTTAGTCCATGAATAATCTGCTATAGAAGTGCTTTTCTTTTTTTGACTGATCATGCGGGAACGTAGATGAAAGGTTCAGTGTATACACCTGCATTTAGCCAAATGAAATTTACATTCAACATCTTTGATCCTCAATTTATCTTGCAAGATTTTTTCTTTCTCTTCTGTGTGCATGTATAAATCTACATGCTGTGTAAGACACTGACAGGAGACAATGATGCAGCCTTTTTAGTAATTGAATATTTTCATATAAAAATGAGACATTTCTGAAAATGTTGCAGGTTTCCATGGGATCCAGCTGGAACACAAAAGAGGCTGAAGCAATTTTCTTTCTTTTTTTTTTTTGTCCTCTCCTGGTTTTCCTTAATGAATATAAAAGCTCTTTAGTTGTATTTTCTTCAGATTTTATGTACACTGTATACCTGCAGCAGCTAGATTTGTTGTTACTCCATGATTTTTAGCATAATACTCTTTCTCCGAGAACATCCTGACCTCAATCAAAGTAGACAATACTTTCTCTGCTCCAGTCCATGACAGCCATTAGTAACAGCAGCTGTGGTGAACTTCACTGTAGGTCCAGTCCTTCAGAAGAAATCGTGAGGGTCCAGCCAACACGAGGATGTAGCTATAGTGTAACCATGCCTCAGATTTTACAGTTACAATACATGGAAAGTAGTGAAGACAGCTTTCTAGTGTCTCAGTGTCTGAGACCACAGAATGTCTCTGCATTGTAGGAGAAAAGGTCATTGGGGTTCTTTGTTCAGAAATTATGTCACTCTGCTTGGTGGTCGCATTGGGATGCTTTTTTTGTGGGAGTGACCTCCACAAACTTCTGAACTGTCAGTTCCATCCCTTATGATTATCTCTTGTTTGGCTTTGAATATTAATGGCACAAAGCCATCCTTGTCTGCAGTGAGCACAATCCAAGAAGAGCCTACAAAAATTAAGCAAGAAAAAGAAAATGAGTGCACTGCTCTGGTTACATAAATGTAGAAGCACGTTTTTAAAAGTCAGTGAGCACGCAGGCAGAGCAGGGTTTCTTTTTGTGCACTAAAGCCTTATTACACTAATGACATTAAGGTCTGACAATCCATGCTCAGCACACCTTTGTGCAAATGCAGTGAGGGGCTAAAGGAAAGGTCTTGCAAGGTTTGAGGCATTTTGTCCCTTATTTAAATTAAGTTCAAACAGAAGATGCATCTTTGCTAGTTCTAATAAACTAAAAGTATTCTTCATCTTCTCAAGACTCAGCCAGCCTTTCCATGCTGACTTTTTTTCTAATGACATCTACTTCTGCTTAGCCTTTTCACTCATCTGCTCTACCCAAATGATGAAGAGATTATAAAAACTGGAAAAATTCCCAACAAAAATGATTATGCTGTACTTGTTCTAGAAGGGAGTAGGGGGTCTCCATCTCATTACTGTCAAACCAAGATTGTTCCGTATGTTTTTCAAATTCATATAGCAAATAGAAAAAGTTACACCTTGAAGATGATTTACTGCTACAGTAAAATTTCTTGTCTTTTAATTGTTTATTTAGTCTTCTCCTAAAGAGAATGAACAAAATACGGATGACATTTTTAAACCTTTTTTTTTCTGAAAAAAAGGGACAAGATTTAAAAACCAAAAGACAAATAGAACCAAAAACCATTCAAAACCATTTAGGTTCTCGTTCTGTATTGCACAGAAGACAATAAACCTCCCCTCACTTTGTTTTTACTTTTCTTAGCAAATTGGCTTAAAAATGAAGCTATATTTATTTTCTTTAGTGATTCACATGGCTTTCTTTTTGACTGGATATCGCCATTCTCATAGAAAAGAATGAATTCTCTATTTTTTTTTTCAGTTTGACACTTAATGGAAAAAAATATCTGTGGCAACTTAAAACCATTGTGGGAGCCCTTATATGATACACTTTCCTTAGAGCATGTGATTCTGTCATTTTTGAGCAGGGGCATTAGCTGGGCCATGAGGAAAAGAAAGCTCTGATAGGTTCTGTGCTGGGGTTTTAGATTTTGGGATATAGAACTGTTTTTGAAATGGAATGTGAAAAAAGGAACTGTAGAAAATCCAAATGAACCATTCTTATTTTTTGTCAGTCATAACAAAGCATGCTCCTGGAGAAGGTAAATCTCCTGTTCTTTAACTACTAACAAAGCACTTTTCCAGGCTGGTTGTATGTTCTCATGTCACCTGTTACATCATAAGAAGATTGTCTTTCCAAACCATGAATCTTTAATCTTCTGCTCTTAATACTTTCTTTCTAAATCTGAACAGACTTCAGATTCTGTGAGCAGCGTGCCTGAAAGTGGAAGTTCTGTGGTCCAAATGGATATTCCATTGTTCACCAAATTGATGAAGCATACTTTTGTGTCAGACTCTTGGAACTTATTTTCATCCATTGAAATGCTGGAAATTGTCAGTGTCATTGATAACACTTGCTTGGAAATATATCCCATGGAATAGTTCAATGGAAAAAACATGTGCAGAGTCTAGTACCCTTTTTTTGAGAACAATTATTGTGATGATATGCCAAAAAGAGAGATTCCTGTGTGCTGCTACCAGGGCACTACATGACAGACTATATTTAGCACAGGTAATGGTATTACAGTCCTGGGCTTAAAGTGCAAACAATGAGGCCGAGCTCATTGCTCTTTTAGCTCTAATGATCTTAACAGCATTGCTGTGGACATGAATTTGACTTACACTTGTGAAGCTTTTCCCTCCAATCTATTAATGCTTAAGTGTTTACTCGTAGTAAAAAATGCCAGGCTGTCATTATAATACAAGCATGCTCTTCATTACATGCCCTTTAATTATATAGTCCTAAAGGATGGGAGTGATATTTTTAAACTTCACATTTAATATTTATGTCCTGTGTCAAAAGAAACTTTTAGGAATATAAGCAAGTACCATCTAGAACTGAATAAAGAGCTACACAACTGCTTCTGCTCCAAACCTTATAATTTTGCAGGATTTTGGTGAGTTTTAGAAAGATTCTTGTTTCAGTTTTTCTTTTGGCTGTAAGCGTACAGACTCAATATCAGAAAATACGAGCAGAAAGAGGGACACATTAGGATGATTCTGAGACATTATCTTTTTAATATCTCTCAAGTCTAATACATGAAATTGAGGAGAGGTGTTCTGCTAATTAAATATTCAACTGCTCTATAGAGCTGAAAATATGTTTTCTCAGTCCCCTTGTCTAATACAGGCATTTCTTTCCAAGATCAAGAGCTGGAAATACAGGCCAAGAATGGGCTCTTCCTCGCCCTGCAGCATTGCATCATATTGCTGCAGAAGCCTGCTGGGAAATAGCTCAGGCCTCAACAGCAGGTAGAGTTTTTTCATATATGCTTCCACTGCACAGTCAAGGAAGATTCCTGACAAAAAGGTGGAACATGCATATCCTTGTCTTCTGGAACAGCCTCAGAAAGAGGATCATAGTAATCTGTGATGAGAAAAGCATTACAGAGAAATGGCTAAGAAATGGCAGTTTGTGTGTTGCTGAGAGGGTGTCACACAGGAACAGACAGGGACAAGGCAATTCAGAGGCCAGTCTGGGGCCAGGGTTGCCCTTGTGACATCTGTCCTTATAAGTTAATCAGTGGTGGGTGGTAAAAATGGGAGATTGGCAAATAGGAACATTGAGCTTCATTTTTTATCGTACATTAACATAATCCCAAATGCTACTTGATACATATATATATAATATTCTGAGAGTGAATTTTTCTCCAACCTATACTCCGTTGTCAGGGCTGAGACATGCTAGTAAGGATGGGTGAAACAAAATGCCAAAAGGTTTCAGGAAAGCAATTCTACTTCCAAGTAACACAGTGTACTGATTATTTTCTCAGCCTTCCTTTGCAGAGGCACCTAACATATTACTCTGTTAATAGGTAGTTTTGCAGTTACTTAGCATTTAAATGATTTCAAGGGACTCTACTGTATTTCAGACAAGGGAAAACACACACTTGCCAAAAGAAGTTAGTTAGCTCAGTTTACTGAAGTCTGGGGTAATTATTCTATCACAAATACCTCTTCTATATGCTAAAAATCTCAGGTGAAACCAGATAGCAGAAATAAAAAGAACATACCGTGTTTCATTTCAATAACAGGCAGATCAAACAGCTGCTGGACTAAACTCAAATGGATCTTGCCATCACAGAGGAGAACATCTTTTGTTTCTTCAGTAACTGATCCATTTGAAAAGCTTTTCTTCATATGCATGTATGTAAAAGAAAAGATCTTGTTAATGGCTTAGACATCGGGGAGCCGGAGCACTTATAACTATTCACCTGCTCTTACTCCTTTCAGTTCTTTAGTCATTTTGCCTTTTCTCTGTCTGTCTTTCCTACAGTTTATAGATGACATCATCATGCAGGACCATTCTAAGCACAATCTCATAGTCCCACGTGAGGAGGATGAAATTGCCTCTTTGGTTTTTGCTTTGTGAGCTTCTGCAGCTCAAAGCTGCCTCAGCCCTGTACGTGTATTGTCCTGGGCTGGGCATCAGTGTGTCTGCTGGGGCTCCCTGCCTGAAGCCAGGGGGAAGGGAATGTATCAGACGTGGAATAATGTTGTTCCAGATGCTGCCAGAGTAAATGAGTACTCTGAATTTACATTAAATGAGTACTCTGCTCAGTTTCAGCTGTATGTGTGGGTGGGTTTGAGAGCCGTTGGGCAGCTATTCCACCCTGCTACAATAACTTCAGGGTTATTTTGGCACAGGGAGTATTGCAGAGAGAGGGGACATAGCAACAGTCTCTCTGAAAAGCTGTCACATCAAGGTAGCTTGGGAATCCTGTGACTTGCTTTGAGAGTGAGGGAATGTATGGATTTACAGCCTTGGAATTTGCTCTGATATTCACTGAAAGAACACACTTGAATATAAAGGTGGGCTTGTTTGTGCTTCACGAAATTTAGGTGGCCCTGAGAATCAACATCTTTGTGTTTCATCTTTCTGGTTACTGCAAGATGCAAGGACAAAAAATAGTTGAGCCACGATGGTCAAGGAGTGGATATATATTTGAATTTATATTTTCCTATCTGCTAACATTTACAAGTCCTTTTACCATTGAAAATTTTCCAATGACTCAATGTCATTATGAAATAGATGTGAATGGGACATTTTCTTCTAAATAATATTGCTGTACTTTATCCTTTGTTCTTTCCATGCTTTCTCCCTGTGTAGTTCCATGTGTTATGTTTTGCTTTGTTTCTTCTTCTTTGGCATTTTTATGTTTGCAATATGCCCGAATTTACATATTTGCTATGAATGAACAGTCTATTTACCCAATTTCATAGACCCCTCTGTTTCACACATTCAAAAGGGATTCAAGGTAATATTTCAGAATAGATTGACAGGATCTCATCTATTCTAACTCCTGTTCTAGTCCTACTCTGTCTGTGTCTACTTCACACCCTTGAATTTTTCTTGCTAATGTAAACCTTACAGTTGAATGAATTCACAACTGCATCTTCTATTTGTGTGCACAGTAATCTAACCTTTGGCTAAATAAATGTCTCTTGTAATGCTCATCTTCATTTCTAATTGTGCTGTCTTTTGACAGTTGCTCTCTGTGAACATGTGCTTTTTTGCTGTGTAACAACCTTCCTAAATCAATCCCTTTCACTTTTCTGTACAGAGTATCTGTGCTGTCATGCAACCACATTGAATTCTGTAAATCAGAATGTCTGCTGACAGTTGCAAATTTCTTTTCCCCCACTCTGCTATCAATTGCTCATGCAGATAGTCTATGTCTGATTGTTATTTATTTCTTTATGTATTTATTTATTTAGATTTTATACATAAGAACCATAAAAAATACCTTTCCATTAAAAATGTGAACTTTACAACTTTCAAATGTCTTCTCATATTTTTTCAAAATTCACAACAACGAGAAAGTTGTTGGTGCATAATTAATAAAGGACATACCTAAGGAATACATCAAGGAAGTATCATTTTCTTAGCCATAACCCTATAGCAACTTCTTGTTACAGCTGTAACTATATAAGAGAGGTTCTTTGTAATTTTTAGGTATTTCCAAGTTATGTAGTGCTATATTCTATTGAACCTAAACACACCTGAAACTCAATGGGCTGAATGTTCAGCAGTGAGTGTGTGCTTTGCATAGGCATTGCAAAGGTGCTCTTTGCCTGGGCAGGTATTTGTGCAAAGCTTTGTCATCGCTGCACATTGTGGACTAGCACATCTAACAACTATTTCATTTTCCTGAGTTCAGGTTGAAACAGCAGAGTTTATTCAAACTGGAACTTCAGTTCATGAATTACAGAAAAAAATGGACTGTACATGAGGCAAGCTCATCACCTTGACCCAAGTGGTCCATTTTTCACATAGATATGCTTCAACTCAAGACTTATCAGAAAATAATCTAGCTCTATCTGTCTTGACTTGAAATCAGTTGAATGGAAATGTAAACTCAAGAGGACTTTGTTCTAGTTTGTTTCCTATATAGCATTGCACATTATTATTGGAACAGCCATTGGAAGTGGAAGACATTTTTGTGTACACACAACTGCACAATAGCTATTTTTTATCCTAAACAGTTTTTCAAGTACAGACCTGAAAGATCAATTCTCAGTTGTTTGTCTTTTGTTGCTTGTCAGTGTTCATATGAGCTATTTTCTCTGTCATATGCTTCTGTTTATAATGATAAACATAATCATCTTATACATTTATTTTTGACTTTTTACAAATTCTGTCAGGTCAAGAATCTTTCTCTGTTATAATCTTCTAATTATTTAGCCTTTTTGTTTAATGCTTAGTTTAAGTGATGATAATGTGCCTTCTCTTGGAGGAATGTGTTCACACACGTCATATCACAGATTAACTGATTTAAACCTGTACCTTCTTGTGAGGCAGGTAACTCTTAGTATCCCCTTTTTATAGATGATCATACCATTACACATGGAGCTTAAGAGATTTAGTCAAGGTCATGGAAGTAATTTGTGACAGAGTTAGAGGTACAACTAAAAGCTTCCCTTGGTACTTCCCACTTTCATGCCTTAACCCAAGGACAATTTTCTAGCCAAATCTAGATTTAATCCACCTCTTCACAAAATCCATGTCTGTTTTTGCTATGTTATTTATCTCCAATAGGAATCAGAAGACTTGAAATTCCCAGATTAAAATCCCTTGTGTTAGTTGCTTTATCCTAGAACAAAGTTTATTGGAAGACAAAAAACATGTTAATCACAGAAGAAACAAATATATTTCCACATAAATTAGTGTATATTTTCAGATTAGGTTTCTTTAGCCAGCTTCCTATAGTATGTCAAGTCCAACTCTCCTTCAACAAAAACCTAGCAAAAAGATACAGTCAATTCAATAATTGTTTTCCTTCACCTGTGTCAACCTGCCCAGATCAGATTTTATAGCCTATAAAGGGTGCTCTGGGCAGCAGCCAGCCCATCACAGCAGTGCCAAACTGTCTTTCAAAACTCACATTTTGGGTTGCAAATATGTATGAGAAAAATATCATTTACTAAGGCAAAAGGATTCCTGGATGAGATGTTACACATCTCACGTATGTCTGCCCAATAAGTGAACATGTCTTCTCTCCCTTTTTTGAACCACACTGAGCAGTCAGCTGGAGCTGGTTCTGCCTCCTGACCTTTGCTTAATTTGTCTTGTATTTCCTAATGCACTGCCTACACTCCCTACATGCTGAGATCATCTTCATGAACTTGAATTCAACAACTGATGAAACAGTGAAGTCAATGAGAATGTGCTAACAATCAGAATTTTTTTACTGACACTGGATTAGCAATCAGTTGAAATCTCAATGTGTTTTTCTTGCCCATGGATGTCTAGGTGTGGAATCCTTTGATCTAGGAATGTAAAATGTTTTTCAGATGACCTGCCAGCTGTGTGCCCAGTGCTCATTTTCTGCTGAAGGATGTGCCTCACTGATGTGCCCACACACTGCCTTTGTTCTTTCCATAACAGTATTGTATTTTGGATTCACAGTCATCTTGTAGTCACTTAACAGGTACAAAAGCAGAAATTTCATCTCTTAATCATAGAATATATTACTATGCACTTTATATTAGCTCATTTTGTTAATTTCAATCTTTTCTTTTTTCATTATTCTAGATGTTAAATAATAGTCATCAACTCACAAGTGTGAAATCCTGATCCTTTATTGAAAATATTACTGACTTTATGTCATATGCAGATTTTATAAGCATAACTAAGCAGATCATTAATGTAACTTTTAGATGAGCCTGAAAATCCATCATGAGAAAATCCACCAGTAATTTTTTCCATTTTCTTCTATATTACTATAACTATTAGTATCTCCATTGCAGCTAATTCCTTAACCATCTTATTTTTCTTCTATTAATCCCTATTCTCTGCTGTTGAACAAATAATTTCCCCTGTGGCATGATTTCAAGTACTGTACTGAATTACAGGTATTTTAAATATTCTTCATCTCCTTTGTGTTAAGAATCCCTTTTATATATCCCTTTCCCTTTTATAAGGGAAAGGTATCAGATTAGTACACGCATTGTACATGGAATAGTTGTCTAGGATTCTGTTTTCATTATTTTAAACCCTTGATTTCAACTGTGTTGTGCTCCACTGGTCATTTCAAGTTTGATACCTTAGTACCCATTAGTCAGCTTGCTTTTACCTTGCCCCCATATTAATTGTGCAGGATGAGAAAAAGCTAGTAGATTAGCTGAAGTGGGTGTTCTGTCCCAGAAGACAAGGAAAAGACACTTAAACAGCTAAGGAAGAGAGCATTGAATAAGAAGGAGAATTATGATTTACATTTTCATGGCAGCATTGCCACAGGTAGTGTTCATTAGGTTTGACAGCTTGCACTGCTCCCCTTCCCTGTCATTATTTCTACTGTTGCTGTGATTCCTGCCTGCTTTCTGGTAGATTCTGTTTTTATTGTGGTGGAGATATTGATATCTTTCCTTTCCTTACTCTTATGTGGGACATTCCAATTGCAACCTTAATTAACCTGGCAGAGAAGCATAAGCCTGTAAAATGTTTACGCTGGAAGAGATCTGAGGTGCTCAGAGGTGCTTAAATCCCAGTGCAGCTTACATTTATAGGCACATCAGCATTCCTGGTGACACAATGCTGGGATTTCTCTCCTCTTGGCTCTCTGTTAATAGTTCTGCAACTACTGTTTCAGGTGTATTGTCATCTAAGATACACCTTTTGTGCTTGTGCTTCCATGATCTTTATGTATGATCTCTACTTTCTTTGTGCAGTACGATAACTGGGCTTCATTTTTGACATTGCATGTTCCTTTCCTTTTGCACCTGCATATCCAACAAACAAATCATCTGCTCTAACAAAAGGAATTGTGTCTCCTTTACAAACCCTGCTTGTCTTTGATATTGATCAGCTTCAGAACACTGTTGACAGAATTTGTTCCTAACAAATTCCTCAACCTTTGCTCAAAATGTTATCCATGCATTAATCACACAAATTCTTCAACCTTTGCTCAAAGTGTTATCCATGCATTAATCACACTTTCTCTTGACTACTGCAGGTCTTTCTTTTACAGTCATCCTAAATCTCTTCTTTCTAAATTTCAGGATAGATGACTAGTTTCTTACTCCAGGGAGCAGTCATATCAGCTTCCTCTTCCATCATTTTCATGACTTACTTTCTATTGCTCAACCTGAGTCAAAATTGCCCTTTGGATTTCAGAAGGGTTCATGGTCTTATTACAGCTCATCATTTCAGCCTGGTCTTTGCTCATTTTACTGTGACCCCCTTATATTTCCCTTCTTTATGTCATATATTTCTATCACAGCTTTACTGCCATATGTTTGGATCTTTTCTGTTCATCTCCCAGATATGTGTAAAAAAAAAGCAAAAAATGTTTATTTTGTAGCTGACCTTTGTAGCTGGCAATAAAGTTTCCCATAGTAAATTGTATGAAGATACTATGAAAGTACAAATTGACTTGTGTACAATTCTTGGTGATTGCTAAGAAAACAAAGTCATTGTGACTAATTGCTGAAAAGATATTATTTCCTGTTTAATTATGCAATATATGCTATCAATTATATAAACTTTTGACATCATACTCCTTGTTAATAAAATGTAGGAGTTTAAAGATATTCTTCAGATTAAGATGAATGTTATTCTTTCTGGAGAGGTTTGCGTAAATGCCTTTAATTTGAGATCCAGATTGGCTTTATTTCCACTGTAATTAGTTTTTGAATGAGACTAGTTTAAATATTCTGCAGCTGTTTCTTTTCTGGGAGGAAGGGATGATAAAAGTATCTTTTTGCAAAATGAAATAGAAAAAAATCTGTGACAGATCCTCTTTTTTTTTTTTCTTTTTAAATAATATCTTCTTATTGTATTTGTCTGTCTGCCCTCCCACATTCTCCTGAATCACAAACCTGTATGTGATGAAAGAGCAATAATATTTGCTTTTCAGGGTTGAATGATCAAGTTACCTCTGGTGGCTGAATGCTGTTACAAAAGTGATAGTGCAATGACATTTCCAAGTGTGAATGATCGTGGTTTTCTTCTATGGCTACGGGCTACAAAGAATACAAATTCTGGTAGCACTGCACAGATGTGACTTCAGAGGAGTTACAGGCAGGCTTGCACTAACAGGATAAACAAGGGTTTTGAAGACTATTAAATGATCAAACATTATGAATTATTAAGTAATAAATGTTTCAGGTTTTTTAGTTTTCTAAGCAGAACAGGAAGTACACATCAATATGTCGATGCTTCTTCACAACAGTGTTCATACTTGCTTGTTAATTATAGCTACATTTTTAACTATTATGTTTTAAACTTTCATTTTATTTTTTAAGTGCATATATATGGTTATGCAGTTCTGATCATTATATTCTTTAGTACAATAGATTTCTCAGTCAGGACTGAGCCTCTGCTGTGCTGGGGATTATAGAGAGACTTAAGAAGACATGCACTTGGCACAAATAACTGGAAGATAATGGCCATATTATTGACTGGACTGCAGTGTTCCTAAAGCTTAGAATGTTTTCCACTGGCTGATATTTATATCATAAGGCAATAAAGCTATTTCCTGTCTTTTTGCTCTGTGAACACAGAGTCTGGCTGGAACCCACAGTTCAGCTGGTCTCTGAGCTCACAGTGCACTAAACAACTCCTGAAGGAGGAACAAGGTTCAGATGTCTGAATATTAACTAATCAAAACAACTATTCCTCTGAAAATTATTAGCTGCCTGTGAAGCAAATATTTCCCTGTCTGTCTGTAGACCTTTCTGCCAAGTCTATTTTTCATTCTTTTTTGGCATCATGCTGTGATCCTGTTAGATTTCAGAAGAGGGACTGAACTATACAAGGCATTAGTCGAGACGTCCCCAGGAAAGCTGTGTGTGGGAAGGCATTAGTGGCACTTTTTCCAAGTCACTGTAATGCGGTGCTAGCAGTGCTTGCTGCTGGCTTAATGTAAAACTAGCCTGTTCAGATAAATAAGTGTTCCTTTCTAAATATAGTTTTTCTAGCAGTATTTTAGAAGACTTAAATTTTTTATTGTTCTTTCCAAAGAAAAATAACAGGTTAAATAATTCTTACTTTTGTGTGAGCACATGCACAGCGACTTCAGATCTTAGATTAATGTTATGTGTCACAAATAAAACTTCTCTTGGGAAAGGTTAATCCAATTGACTCCTAGAAACAGGGCTGCTTGCTAAATAAATAAGTTGATTTACGTTAAGAAATCAAAATTAATTTGAACATACTGGAGAACAGAAGGGCTTGCTTCTTAGCCAATAAAATCTGAAATTATTTAAAATAGACATGCTACTTTTTCACCAAAATTTGTATAATGTGTTCAAGTTAAATTATTGAATAATTCAGATAGAAAGCTTTGCTTTTATCCAGAGAACCCAACACATCAGAATCTGTTTAAATGCCTAGTAAACACTTGCTAGAAAGTAGTGACCATTGAATTAAATCACCATTCCATAGATAGGAACATGATGGTTTTAACTTCTTATACTTACTTAATGAAATCATAATTACATATTGATGGATTGGAAGGTTTTTGTTTGTTTGAGGGGTTTTTTTTTTCAGAAAATTTTAAGTGGTTCTGTGTTTTACAAATTGAGTTCATCTTATTTTGCAAAGAATAGTGTTGAGAAATCACAGCAGAAATAAGCCAAATTCATGTCAAGTCCATTTAAAATGTCCATAAATGGAGATTCAGTACTTTGTTTCAGTCTTCCCGTGAGTCTGGCTATCTTCAGATTCTGGATTTGAGCTCAGGTTTACATTTATTACATTTCTGGTGAGCTACTGTAGCCCCCATTCATCAGTTTATCTCTGCACTAAACTAAAATATAAGCCTTTTGTAGATTAACAACTCTGGCTCTGTTCTCTCTGACAGATGCACACAAAATCAGTGTCCAAGACAATTATGCATGATCAAAGAATAAACAGACAAATCTCCCATGTTAAGTATCCTCTAAACTATCCACATCATTCTGAGTTATTGTTCCAATGACAAATTATAATTCCATTTTAGATTAAGCTTGATGCCAAACCTAGGTTACATTTCCTATGGGTTGATAAGAATAAACTGCATACTCTTGATTTAAAGCAAAAGAAATGCAAAATTGTTTAAAAATTTGGATCCTGTCACAGAATTTCTAAGCTGACAAAATTTTACCTGGTAAGTGACATGCACGACAGGCGGTTCCTGGGAGCATGGGTAGGCTAAAGATATCCTCCTCCCGTTCCTAGCCAAGTCTGTTATTTCGGAAAGACTCAGCTGTAACTCATTGAAACTGCCACAAAGTCTCTCTAAATTTCTAGATATGTGACTCATCCCCCTTTCAGTTGGCATATTGTTGTTTTTTGGAGAATTTGATGCTTCTTGGATCACACTGAACTGCACTTTAGGGGATGTTGGTCTGCTGGAAATCCTGCTAGGTGATCCAAAACCACGAAGAGACACCGAGCGATTCATAGGTTCAGCATCCAATGTTTCCAAGGCCACCGAGGAGTCACCTGGGAGCCTTTTTTCATCCAGGTCACTCACACTTGATGAAGAGCTCTGCTCATAACTAGGGTTCTTTACTTCTTCAATCAGTCTTCTCCTGCCACTTGGAGACTGAATAACTGTGCTTCTTGGTATTAACAACTCCCTGCTTTGAGGTTGGTCTTCTGTGGCAAGATTTTCAAAGAATTTTCTTTTCCCGGGTATATTAACAGAGGATTCAAAGTTATAAAACATATTCTGCTTAGTTTCAGGCAATGCTGAAGAATTATCTTCCAGCATCAATTCTTTGACCATAAGACGCATTACATACCTGTCTGAACTTGAAGATGGAATGAGATTAGGCTCAGGGAACCTCTGCTTGCCAATCAGCATCAGTAAGAGTTTATCTGTTAAAAAGTATAGGCCCTTTGGTCTTTCATTTTTTTCCAGCTGGATTCGTTGAATGTGAGGCATACAGGAAGAGGTTACTGAATACACCAGAACAATATTAGAAGTATTAGAGGCTACTGCCACAATCTGAGCTCTAAGGTCAAAAGCCATTATATCAGGAACCAGAATACCTGGGATGGTGACTTTTCTGGTGGTCGTTACCTTCCTCTCAAAAGTCACCAAGATCAAGTGAGAAGAATCTTGACCATTTGCTGCTGCAGAGTCTTTGTGTTTCAGAGTAATGAGAGGACTGGGATCAGACCGACGGTGGTTTGCAAGGATATGGGTCAAATCCACAGGACCTGATGAAGAAGAAGCAACTGAATCAACACCTGATCTATCTGAATCTATGGACTTTCTTCGTGTGTCCATGGAGTATTCTTCATCACCAAGCGCCACAGCAGACTGTGAGATTAAAGAAACAGCTTCTGTACCAGAGGGCACATCAAATGCAATGCCTGCATTGAAACCACAGATATTATCTAAAGGAAGCTCAGTAGCTACAGCAATTTGGAAATCCAGGGTGGCTTCTATAGCGCAGATATAACCTCCCACATCAAAAATTGGGCAAAAGGAGCAGATATTTAGAGTTTTCTGAACATTATCCCATATGTAGGAGTGCAGGGTACTGCCTATAGCAACTACTAAACGATTACCATCCTTAGTCCAGCAAGCGCAGTGGATGAGTCCGCTGCTTTTGATCTCTGCCTTAACCCGTGTATTGTCAGTACGAACGGCGTGCAAGACTGAAGCATCTCGTTTTGTAAGCACAGCCAAGACCTCCTTCTTTGGATGCCAGACACAGCCCTGAGAAAGCAGTGGAAATGGCTCACCAACTTCACAAGTCTGAGAAATCAAGGGCTTTTTCTTCTCTGCACTGCTGTATAGCAGCTGCCAGATGCTTACGTGCTTTTTGTGCTGAACAGCGAGCAGAGCTGGGGTGTCCGTAGAGCAATATGGGCCCCAGTAAAGCCCATGCACATGTTCAAATTGACCAACAATGCTTGAGTCTCCAAACTTCAGCTCTCCATTTTGATAGTATAAAGTAGTCAGTATCACTTGCTTCCCATCTGTCCAGGCAATTCCATGCACAGGGTGGATAGCTTGATATAAAGCATTGAGGCCAGTTCTCAGCAGCTTTGCCTTTCCCAGATCCATCTTTTAGGCTCTCTTTCTAATGGTAATTGTTCCAAAGGAGAGAGTCCATGGAATTCACTTGCAGATCACCATGAGAAATTTTTTTCTCTTGTCTCCTTCCCTTCCTTTCCAGCATCAAGCTGCTATTTTCTGCTAATAATCCAAGAGTCTGTATGGTGAACTCCTTCTCAGTAGGCCTGCGCCTGCTCTTCTAAGTATAAATCCATGTCAAAGCTGCTTTGGCTACGTCCTTTCCTGGGAGGAGTTATCATCTTCATGTGATTGCTAACAAGGTTTAACCAATTACTGTGCGTTTTCGTAGAAGGCTATTTTTAACTCTTCAGTGCTGGGAATATATTTAAAAATAACACTAATACCTTGACCTTCAGTGAATGAAGGTCTTTACCAAAGAGAGAGATCATACACTGGTAAGCCTAAGTATTAAGCTACAGCCTGAAATAATGACCTGACACTTCTTTCAGCCAGCCTTTGAAGGATGAAAGAAGATTTAAACATAACTGAGAACTGTACAAGGCAGATTGCAATCTGTGATGGGCAGCATCTTTCAAAGAGACAAGATCTGAAATGGCTATGAAAGGAAAGTAGAAAAGGGAAATTATGCTCTGTTCTGTTAGTAGTTACAAGAGAATGAAAGAAGGTGAGATTAAAAAAAAAACACCCAAAGTAAAAAAAACCCAAGTACATAGTCTAGAAGCAAAGAGAGCTGATTAGTGATTAGTGTTCATTTTACTGGGACATACTTCCTAGCCACAAATATATATTGATTTCTTTCTTGGTCTTCCCAGCCGCCTGTATCTGAGGGCTGTTTCCTCGTTATTCAGACATGAGATGTCTGTATACAGACATCAGAATGCAGAGAGGAAACAAAAAATTTCCTGTTTCTCCTAACCCTGCATTTTCCACAATATGTAACATAACATTATGCAAGATCCTTGAGTTGTCAAAGACCCAAAAGACCCAACCAATAAATTGCTGTAGTGCAGTGGGGCTGTGGGAGGACACAGCAGTTTGGGTGGGCTGTGTTGTTTCAGGCCCAGAGCTGGGCCAGATGGACTTCCTTGGGTGTCTCCATCCTTCCCTCCCCAGCACAGCCTTCTCTGGTATTAGCTTGGACAGAGTGTACGTATGACTGAGCACAAATAGTCAGGGTGGGATCAATTAACTTAGATATAAGCAACCATTTACTATTTTCAGTGCCCCAGGATATCTCAGACAGCCACACTGAGCTGGCAGGTACAACACAGGACTTAGAGAAGAGTAGTGCCATTCTGGGGTGGCAGCTGGCAACAGAGATGATCCCCAGATAGTCCCTGGACTGCCTAAGATGGCATTAGAAGCTTATAAGCAGGTAACTGAATCCCATCCTCAGCATCTTTCTGTAATTCTTGTTTTGCCAGTGCATTTCCTTTCAGCCTCCATGTAACTTGTGTCTCTTGGTTTGTAAATTAACAAAAAGTGAATAAATTAAACCTGGGCAAAGGTTTACAAGCTATCAATGAAATCACTGTAGTTAAATGTGTAAGACTTAACAATACACATTCTGCATCTTTAGCTCATTTATACATTATATATTTGTATATTACCACCTGAGGAAAACAAATGTCTTGTTGAAGGCATTTGGACCTCAGTTGTAAGAATTTTTTAATACCCTTTTTCCAGGTGTATTTACTGAGGATGGTTATTACCACTAAAGAACTCCCAAATTGGTGTAATTATATCACATGATGATTCACAGCTACCTTTTTTTTTCTTTTGTGAATTATTTAATGAAGATTACATTAAAAATAAAAACATTTTTATGTTCTTCAAGAACAAGCCAGCAAGGATGATTGGAATAGGTAAAAATTAAAAAGCTAAATATGCAGGTTAGAAGATCCTTTTTTATGCAATACTTGTAAATTCTTTGGTCTCTGTCTGTGCTTGTGGTGAAACCATGCTTTTTAATGATTTTACCTTACCCTTTGTGGCACAGATGCCACTCTGCCATACCTATTTCACTAGCAGTTCTGTCGACTTCCTCCAAGTTGTAGCAGGATTATTGTTTTTTTTTAATATTAGTGAAAGTTTCTAACCCATAGTAGTTATAATGAATATATTGCATTAAAATACAATCCCAGCAGCTCCATAAATTAACAGAGTCTGTATAATATATATTTGTTTTATTTTAAAATAATGGTGTTTCACTGCTTTGTTGTCTTTTGGGTGTATTTTGATGAAACTGATAAAGCTATTCTCTGGCACAGTATCTCATCCATATTCTGCACCACTGTGCTTTAAATATCCTAACAAAACTGTGTCGCAGCTGGATTCCAGCAACCTAAAATGTGGTTTGGATGCAGAAACTTCTGCCTCAGTGTGACTGAAATGCTCAGATGTTTTGCTAGGGATAATGTGTATTTTGCCAGCTATGCTGACATCTTGAAAGCATGGACCGATTACTCGTGTGGAAGACTGTACTTGATTTGCTGTTGGGTTTTTTTAAAAATTTCATCATCTCATAAAGCTTTTGCTGTTCAACAGTGTCTGTGACATTATCAGAGCGTAATACAAGGCTAAATATGTGAGGTTTGCCAGTAGGTTTGCCAGAATCACCCTCAATTTTGGAATTCAGGTCATCTCACAAACACTGAAGTCTTGAAAAATATTTGCAGCAGAGCTCCAGTGAGATTTTCATCTATTTCTGAAGGCTTTAGGAAACAGGACTTCATCTGAAGTCACACTTACGACACACATATGAAGACATACTTCATCTGAAACATACTTATTTCTAATTAATTATCTAAGATACACAGATACAAAGATGGCAACACCCACAAAGTTCCACTGGCATGGTAGTGAGCTGGGGAGTCAAGTAAGCATGAATTTCCTGTGGCCTTTTCAAAACTCTTTAAGGCTCAGTGTTTCCTGAAATCTGCAGGGTTTAGACACACTGCGAGCTCTATTCTGTAGAATTGAAATGGAACCTCAGACTCCATTTGGGATAACATTTGAGAATCTCAAGGGGAATTTCCTCTCATGGTTCTGGTGGGAGGCAATAATGTGGGCAAGGAACTTCTGTGAGAACAGAATCCTCTGGTACCCTCATAAACACCATATATGACAAAATTCATTTGAGGTAAGGTTATCTTTCAGATTTTACCTTTAAAAAACTGTATATAATTGAAGACTTGTAAAATATACAGCAGGTAATAAAACCTGGGTTATGCCATGATTATGAATTTGAACAAGTTGTACTGGGGATCAAAGAAGGCACAAAGTGAATTAAAGAGACATTGAACTTTTGTTTGGCACAACCTCAATTAAAAAATAACAGGATAAAGAAAAGAGTGGAAAAAACAAGTTCACTTCATTCAGTTAGCATATTTTTCTAAAAAATATATAAATAATATTTTTCCATCACCTTGGCATGCACAGATCTCTATAGCACACACACAAAATAAAGGCTGGTAATTGAAAACTGTCCTAGAAATACCACAGTTAGAAATCTGAGACACTTCAGTGAGCAACCAGTCTTTACACCTACAATGAGCTAGATTCTGATCTATTAGCATGATTCTGATCTATTAGCATCTCTGTGCCTCTGATTACCTCTGCTGTAACTGAGGTCAGAACGTCACCTGTAGCTTGAACAAGGTGTTTCAGCTGGTGGCACCTTGGCTGGCTCTCTCCTGCAGAGTAATTGCAGCCAGCCAGTCCTTGGTGCTTTGGAAGAGATTTAAAATTTGTATGTGAAGTCCAAAATTGAACACTGAGTTGCACATAGCTGCCAGTTGGTAAACATGAGTTCCCATGGTTTATAATGAGTGTTGGAAAATTAATCCAGCCTTCATCATTGCAGAGGGTGAGCTGCCTTTTCTTATAATACTGATTTATATTGATGTTTTTCCACATTGGTCTACTTGCTATTCAGGGAAAGAGTGAATACTTCTTGGGTCCAAATGGATCAGAGCTAATGAGTTCCAGGTTCTTAAATATATTTACTTGTCTATTTCTTGTCCAGTGGGAGATTGGTATCTAAATATCTCTGTGGATCCGAGTTCAGTGCCTTGCTGGAACAGCTGAATTTCAGACTTCATTTTCTTCTTTACTCATGGTAAAATAACTTAGCTCTTGAAGCTAAATCTTGCTTCAAATTAATTAAATAGATGTTAATATTTCTGGTGACTTCAGAGGAAGAGAGATCCAGCTCAATATGTAATAAAAATGTAAGAGTTATAATTTTTCTAATATTAATGTAACTCAATTTCATGAAATGTCTAATGCTACGTGGTATTTTTACTTCAAAAGTATGTCTGTTTAAAGCTACTCACCATGAATTTACCAATTTAAGTAGGTGTGTCATTTACTTCAACACTTTTGAGAAGTTTGAATATTTATTTACATAATAAATGCATACTGAATGTCTTTATTCTTTCACACTGACATTTCTTTGCCTTGAGATCTGATTTTAAAAAGTAGTTATCTGTCATAAGCTAACTTGAACAGAATGTAAAAATTATGCACAGTTAATAAAGAAACAAAATATGTAATCTGTAAATCAGTGCTCTTCTGACAGGGACATGTCTGTGTGCTCTTCCTGCTCTCAGAATAGGATTTTATCACCAGCTACATGTTTTTGTACATATGTCATGTAAAGTAGGAAACACCTAATTAAATACTGTAATTTTTACATAAATATATTCAAGAAATTGCTAAGAAGTTTTGTTAATAAAAAAAAAAAAACCACAAGTGCAAATTATTTTGTAAAGGCAAACCCCTCATCTTTTCTATGTGGGCTACATTCAAACTAAGGAGACTTCAGGCAGGAAAGTCACCACTTCTTTCTTCTTTCTAAGACTGTTTTTTTCATATGTGCAGACCCTTGGTGTTACCTTTCTGGAGCAACTGCCTGGGCTGAAGGTACCAGGCTGGCTTGATCTGTCATCTGTAAATAGAGGCACCTAGCATGGGGACACATATGATGGAAAAGACACAGCTACAGCAAGACAAAAGTTTTGCCTCTTCTTGTAGAAGTTTATAAATTCTGTGAGCTCATTTCTAGCCTCAGGGATGCGCTGCTAGATGGCAACTCTCCAAATGTCATACGTGTATAACTGACTGCAGTGACCTCTCTGACACTGGACCCTGGGTTCCCTGAAATCCCTCTAGGTCTCAGGGAAGGCACCAGAGATGCTCCATCACGTCATTCCAACCAGAGCTGTCCATCACTCTTGCAGGTAATGTTGTCAACGGCTTTCTTGATATTTGTGGCTCTTGGCACTCCCTTTCCTCTGTAACAGAAAGGCAAATATGCAATTCTGACTTAGCAATCCAGCACAGCTGGGGGAGTAGAGTTGGTGAAGCAGTTGTTAATCACCCAAGCCTTCCCTTTTGTAGTTTAGAGTGAGACTCTTGTAGTTCACTGGAGTGGAGAGAAGAGAACAAGTCTTTTCAGAAGGCCACTTAATTCTCACTCTTATCAACGGCTTAATGTTTTTTGGGCCTTCACAACACTAAAGCAAAATTGGTGAGCAATTAGGAAGGAAAGCAGGATGGTTATGCAAACATGGTCACAGAGAATGAGACTCATTCCTCATTTAATTGTAGGTGTGGGATTCATCCCACAAATTAGTATTTTTGCACTGAAGTAAATAGGTATAGCCACCTACATGAAGGTAGTACCCAAGCTCCCACTAGGCAACAGCATGGAGCCTCAGCTCTCTAACCTATCTCTGCACATACACACTACAGTTGTCTAAGTCAGACCCTGCTTCACTTGAAAGTCAGTGGTGAGAAATAGATACTTTTAGAGCATGATTCATCCCATCCTAAAGTACCTAAAATAGATGAATAACTCTTGCTTTATGAGTCTAGCTGAAGTACTCGGATAGGAAATGGGTATGGACAGATGAATGCCAAAGAATGGTTGCGTAGTCATTATGTGCATGCCTGTCCTAACTAGAACATTTATCAATGATCAACCCACCAATAGCTCTTTCTAAAGCTACATGATTCCTACCCACTTCCTTCCCACTGCTGAATGTCCTCTCTGGCTCAAACCACTGGTTTTTGACCTAATGCTCCCATATGTACATGCCAGTCTCTTGTGCACGCTTTATAAAGCAACCAAGTTTTCAATAGAAACTCCAGCACTTATGTTACAGAAATTATACTGGGCAGAAGAGCATGAAGTGTTCTTTAGGATATATTTCTGTCTTGGCAAAAAGAGGGAATGAATGATCTAATGGGTCTTTCCATCTGTAAGTCAACATTCAGCTTCCAAATTATGACAGTCTTTTTCTTCATAGGCATTAAGTGTATTTGGTTTTGAAGATGTCTCTTATTAGTACCTTCTTTTTTACATGGTCATGTAAATTTATACCCATGAAGTGATATTTTTATAATTCCCACTAGACATGTAAGATAACTTAGGAACCTCTTGCATAGCTAAATGCTCTTTGCCACAGTGTGCACACTCAGTTAGATCACTCTGAATTGAAAACCCATTGAGACTTGAAGAAGAACAAAGGATAGTAATATTTTTAGCAGATTCATATTTGTCCCAGCTTGGTAAGTTGAAAAGGTCACTAAACTCTGTCAGCTCTGGGAGAATAATTTATTATTGTAAAGGAAATCTAGAAAGCAAATTTTATAAAATATATCAAAATTGGTTCCTTCTGAATCACATGGGTTCTAGCATCTATTCAGACAGTTAAACTGTGTTTGAGAATATTGATTGAGAAAGATTGTGGGGTATCTCTTATTTTGCTTGATATATGGGGTGTGTTGTGTGTTTGATGATAACACTTCCAATGCCCAAGATAGTTGAATAGTTTTCTGTTGCTGGTTCTACCTGGGACAAATTCAGAAGTGTCTGAAGAAAGCTGATTACCAGCTGTATTTGTAAACCCTTGTAATAAAACACCTTTAACTTTTTCTCCCATAGAAATTTTGATAGTTAGACTTAATAGGATCTCCCTACTTCCCTGATATAGACCAAAAATATTGGTGAATGTGTTCTAACACAAACCTGCTAATTAAAAACAGTGGTAACATCGTGCTGCTATCCACCTGCTTGTTTAAGTAGTTCACCTGTAACTGTCTGTGTAGGCTGAAACTGAGCTATAGTGGATGATGTTTTTAATCTACAGCCCTTAAAATAGCTGAAGCATTAGCTAGAATTGTATTGAAGGTCCTGTGGGGTCTACATTTTTAACTGAAAGACCATGATGGCTCTTTTTTGGCCCTCTTTTTTATCTTAGATAAGGCCTTCAAATGTTATGGAAAATAAAATTTAAAATACTTTTCCCTGCTTCCCTAGTAGGAAGGATTAGAAATGTTTCCACTTGGTCAATTTAAGCCTAAATACTTGTTCTCCGGGATTCAGCCACCTTGGCTCCATAGGTGCACAACCTGAAATGGCTGATTCAGCCTTGTCTTTCTCTAAGAGAGCTGAAGGCCAAATGCTGGGTCAACCCTGATGAGGAGCTGCATACCAGAGAGATTAGTGTTTGCATTTCTCAGTGTAAAAAGTCTGAGATTTTTAGTGGCTGTCATTGATCCGTTGACACTTACCTGGAATTAAAGCTGTCCCAGGAGTATCACGTAGAAAAAAACCCAACTTTTTACAATCTTTCTGTGCTCTCCTACTTGTAGCTGCCCTGGTATTTTACAATCTGCCTCTCTGGCTGCTGAACTTTTAGTTATAACTTCAGATCATTTTGGTCAGGAGGTTCTAGAAACTCATTAAATAGTGTTATAATTGCACATGCAGAATGAAGGAAAACAAATACAACCTTAATCTTCTGAGTGCATTAGCCAGCTCCCTTGATTCATTTATCTGGAGGATTGAGAATGCCAGTTAATTTCATTTCCACAGTTATATTTTCCAAAATCATTGAAAGACTAATCAAAAGCTTGTAGCTAATATTTGCGGCTTGTTTGGTTTTCTCCTGTTGTTTGAACTGCTTCCAATATGTCTTGCCAGTGACATTTCTCCACCAAGCAGAATAAATACCAAACTATAGAGAAGTAATTTTATTGAAGAAAGCAGCCAATATGTTGCCCTGTAAATACAAAGTTTCTCAAAGCCACTGACGTCCTTGTGTAACTTCCATGGCAAGGAAATGACAGAGCCAGAATAATTAGTTTACAGAATAGACACAATATATGTAATTTCAGTACTCTTCCACAGTTTGAAAGATAGATTTACTTACATTTTTTAATCCATTTTCTGCTATGAAATATTGGGTGGAAGAGAAAATCTAATCCTTTTGGACTGTCTGCTTAAGATACTGTTGTTATTATTGGAAATTTTATTTGTGAGACCGCACTGCATGACCCTCAATTTAGACTCTGAGTCCTAAGGTGTTACTTTTCCTCTTTTATTTATGATAAAAGAGGATCTCTTCTCTTGAAGTATTTGAAATCTAAACAAGGTAGAATGATCAGTCTTCTTATACAAATTAAATACTGAGACACAGAGCAATTCAGAGCATATCTTCAATTCAGCAAGCTGTCTTCAAAAGAGTAGGCAGTGAAGCAATATCACTGCAGCAATCTGTATTAATTAGTCTGGATGGATGCTGCAATTTCATATTTATATTGCATCTGAGGTACTAGCTAGTGTATTAGCCACTTTGGAGCATTATGCATTGCAAGCAGATCCAAGGTGATTTAGGATCATGCAGTCAATGTGGGAATTGTGTTTAACCTCACTACCATTTTGAAATTTCCTTCTCCATGTTGCATGAAAAATATTACAGACTCATGCATCAGTTTAGGGGAATTGATCTTTGGAGGCCATAAGGTCCAATTTCTTGCTTGGAACAGGGCAGACATCAGTTTGTTCTGCTTCCTTGAGGCTTTGTTTGATAACTCATCTTGTGAAGATTTTTTTATCTATATAGTCAGAATTTCCCTTGCTATGACTTGTGTCCATTGCTTCTTGTTCTTTTGTTGGGTATCTCTGAGAAGAGTCTCTCTTAGAGAGACACCATCCTCTCCACCACCTATTGGTAGTTGTGTAGAGATCTTTCTTCTCTCTGTCTTCTGCAGGCTGAACAAACCCAGCTCTCTTCTCTCCACATTCTCCAACCACTAACAACATTGGAATGGTTGGGCTTGCTCCAGTATGTCCTTGTACTGGGGAGACAAGCCTGTGAGACCATGAGTCTGTCTAAATCCACGTGGTTTTGGAAGTGTTAAATTGAATTAATCTCTTCTGGAAGCAAGCCCCATTATTAAGATCCTGGTCTTGTGAAATTTTTGCCTGCATTCCAGAACACAAGCTACCAATTTCTTGACTCTAATTGCTGGTGGCATATATCCTAATGAGCTGGAGCCTTCCCTGTGCATACCTGAGGTTACCTCACCTGGTCCTGTAAAAGGCTTTGAAGATCAGGTCTGAGATCTTTGTAATGACTCACATAAAAGTGTTGTGAGAGAGAATATGTGAGTATCTGAGTTGGGAAGAGCTTGGTGAGAGAGGCGGTGGCTTTCAAGGCAGTTTTAGTGCTACTGAAAAAATCCAGCTGCAGTTTTGCACTCAGAGCTACAGCTGCAAGAGGAAACTATAGATACAGATGTGGATAATGAGCTCCAAGAGGAAGATGAGGATTTGGAATAATTGCTTCAGGAAGAAATTTTATTCTGATTCGAGGCATTTGGAACAAGTATCAGCTGGGAGGAGATTAATGTGCTGCAGACCTGTGGTAACCAGCAATGGTAAGAAGTGAGACAGGCACATGGAGATTTTAGGGTTTAATCTGTTAATCACATGGCTGTCACTGTGGGTGTGCTGTCAGACTTACCCTAAGCACGTGCTTTGAGTGGAATCACGGATTCTGGCTGACTCTTTCATCAATGCTCATGATGAACAAGAACATTCGCAGTGACGTGACCTGCTGAACTCTGCAGGCTGCTGTTTATTTTGGGCAGGATTTTTTCCAGTAAGGTGGTGGTTTTGCATGACCTGTACACTTTAGGATTAAAATTACTTGGTTGCACTTGGTTCACTGAATGGAAAGGTCAGGATTGGTAACACATTTTTAGTTTGTTTTCACTGTTCATATCACACTGGTTAGGTTTCAAAATAATGCTGATTTTTATCCATGGATGCTGGTGAGGGAAATGTGTATTGTTAGGAGGGTTTTGTGGCCTCCATGAATTTTTACATTTGCAGAATTTGCGCTTGCCATTTATGGGCAATTTAGTGCTTTGCCTTCCAGGGGTGTTCTTTGTGTTCATATGGAATCTATTGCACATGATTTGTGGATCCTTTGTAGATTTTAAAAACAATTAAGAATGGGATTTCACAATATAGGAACTACAAATTAAGTTAAAACGCCCTAAAAATTGGAAAGCTGTTTGTCTTCCTAAAAGTGGAAATGCATAAATAGTTTGTAAACAGTGCTGGCTGTAGGGGTTTTAACTAAAGAAAATGGGATATTCATCTGCTAAACTTTGAGGTTTTGGGTTTTTCTCATAATGACTGTGGCAAATTGTCCTCTTTGTGACCACTGAGTAATCTTAGATGTTGGAGTCATGTGGGAATGAATGTCAAGAGAACCCCCCACTTTTCCAGCCTGCTCTTTCTGGTGCCAGGATAGAAAATGTGCTGTGGGAAGCTCTTGTGGTAAACAACTGTTCAGGAATGTGAGCTCTACAGAACTTTGGAGAGAGAGAGACTACTGGACTTTGCCCTTGATACAGATACACTGGATCCCAAAGGTGGTGGAGGTAGATGACATGCAATGACTTTCAAAGAGCATTCTTAGTACGCTAATCTGGTCTGCTTTGATAATCTGGTTTTAGCCATTTCCTTGGTCATGAACTTTCCCTCTTAGTGCCTTTGTCCTTTCTGTTTCCCCTCCAATTCCCTGACAATTCTAAACCACTTCTTCTTGTATTTCAGAGCCTTTCCTGAATATATGGGCATTCCTTGTTTCAGTCTACTCTTCCAAGATCTTCATGTACTGTGGACTCGTTAACATGTATTTAAGGATTTCAATGCCTCCAGTGAATACTGTGAGGGGAAAAATAACATTATTTTTGGTGCAATATCTGTGGTGTCAAAGATTTTTAAAAATATTCGTCCAACAACTTTGATATGCTCTCTACAGATCCTTATTTTCTGTCTTGGCAATTTGCCTTACCTTTCTTTCCATAGTCTTGGAAATATGAGTGTAGGGGATCTCATTAGCTCATGCCCAAAAGAAGCTTTAGAATTTCACCATGGGGCAAGAGGCCATGGGATAAGATGATTGTAGATACAGCATGTTCAACTTAGGTCACAGTTTGGTCCCTCCTAACCCCATAATGCGGCTTCTGAATTTTGCTGTTCGTGGGCTTTGCTTTTTTATTATGATTGTCAGTCTGCCTGAGGATTCTGTGGTCTGCCTTTAAGGCCTGTTACTTGTGATGACACAGATATTCTGTGATCCTGTCTGAACTATGTCTATTATGTGATTAGGTCCAATCTCCTGTCACAAGACACAACTCAAGAACAGCTATTCTCCCATCGTGGAGAGATGTGTGGCCTGATCAAAGGAAACATGTAATTATAAAAGCTAGAGTGAACCCAGCAAAGAATCATTTGCTTTTGTTCATTGGATTTATGCCTTCTGATGCTCTGATCATCTGAGAGAACACGGACATCTACCTGGAGCCTGGATGAAAGCAGTCCTTTCTTGTAAAGTCAAGAGGCCTAATAGGACACCATGTACCTGGAATTTCCCTTTATAACTCCCCTTATGTACTCAGCTTTTCTTGTGCTGTCCTTGTTGCTCTGTAATGACTCAGAGGCACCTCTGGAATCAGCAATGTTCATGTGTTCTTAATGCTTCTGTGCCACTTACCTCCTACCTGGGATTTTCCTATTTCTCAAATGCATTTTTAGTATCTTTATACTGATCAGAAATCAAATGACTCTGAGACTGGCAATGGAAAAGAATCCCTTTTCAGATAAGTACCTGCTTATCCTGTACATGCTACCTACAGATGCAGAATTCATTGGAATGGGACACAGGTGTTCAGCCCTCATTACTGCTTCTGAACTCTTTTGAGCTCATGATTTTCCTCACTTGCCCATTTCTTTGGAACTTCAGGCAGCCAACCCTGGTATTTCAGATTATCTGACCCACAAGGAAAGATAGATACAATCGTGCACCCAGGTGAAGGAACAGTCTGATCAGAGTAATGTGAAAAGCTGTGTGAGACAGTCAGTGTTGTTCAGAGCATGCATGCAAGGGCCACATCACAGTGACGAACCAGCACAGTAATTCCTCAGTTCAGTCATCCTGACAACTGCCCATATAGAGGAAGATCTTTTTTCCTGAAGAGAACCCAGTTTGTAACAGATAAAAATCCTTAAAATGCAATATCAGAGAAGTGCAGGTTAGAATTAGATGGATGCAGGTAGCTCTTTCAGTTGGAACACTGATGATGTTGTGGTTTCCTTTTTATTTTTAACTCAGAAAACACAGACCTGCAAACAGAACTATTCCTTTAGAGGCAGTAGAAACTTCTCAGATTCAAATACACAGTAAATACATGAGGAAATAGTCTATTTATTTCAGGTGCACGCCCCAGAAGTAGTTGTAACAACGTTAAATATGTAAACTCACATCATGGGAACACCATACATACAAAGATTTTTCCAAATTAAAACATGGACATGAACAAGAACTTATAAATTATTTTGCACCAAAACTCAAGGTCACTGCCAGCTTGCTGGAGATCTGCCGCTGCTGTGTGGGGTCACCAGGGGTGGGTACCACTGTCCTGGTGCTGCCGTTCACCGACAGAAGCGGGAGGACATTCCCTTCAGCGCGCACACGTAACGTGCGGGCACGGATGCCTTCCTCCATGGCTCTTTGTAACGGGAAATGCCGACCCTCCACTCGCACTCAGCCGCGTCCTGGTGCCTGGATGGTTTGGTTCCCCTGTCTGCCCGGCGCGCCTGCAGCAGTACCCCAGCGGTACCGCCCGCTCCCGCACACGCCCTGAGCCTTCTGCCGCTCCAACTCCGCACGGGCACGGTCACACGGGGGGCGAACGCCGGCGAGACCCCGGGCGGAGCGCTCCGCCGGGCACCATCGCCAAAGCGAGCCCTGCCCGGGGGATGGCAGCAGCATCCCCCGCACGGCCGTGGGGTGCGGGGGCGATGCCGGCGGGGGATAACCCCACCGCAAGGTTCTCCTCGTCCCCGCGGCCCCGGGCGCTCGGAGCGGNTCGAGACCATCTCTCCGGGAGACGGTACGAGGCCGTGCGGGGAGCAGCCCTGCGGCGCGGGGACGGGGGCGCCCGCTCCGCCCGGGCACCCGGGGGCTCCGGGAGCGAGGGAGCCGCGTCCCCGCCGGCGGCAGAGCGCGGGGAGCGGGGAGGCGGCGGGGTGGGAGGGGAGGCACAGCCGCCCCGCAGCCCCGCGGGCGCGAACCCCCGATGCGGGAGAGGCGGAGCGCGGCCAGGCGGCCGCCCGGGGTCGCGGCGGCGGCAGGGGCGGCGAGGGGGTCCCGGTGTCTGTGGCATCCCCTGACAGCTGCACTGCCCGAGCGCGGGGTCAGCGCCGGCGCCCGGCGGGGAGCCCAAACTTTCCCCGGTGGCGAGCCCGGCCTCGCCGGGGCTACCGCCCGTTCGGGTCAGCATCCCCCGGCAAGGCACCGTCGCCTCCTGGTCCAGCGTGGGATGCTGGCGAGGGCTGATGTGCAGCCCGGGTGGCAGTCACCTCTCCTTGGCGCACGCTTGGCTTTCGAGAGCCAGTTAGCATTGTTCTGCTCTTCCTTGGCATTATAATACAATTCCGTAAGGTTTTTGTGTTTTGGATTTTTTTAAGACAATGTAATTTCTAACATACATATGTAGCTATATAATAGGCCAGGTTCATCATTGGCTGATATACAACCATAAATAATTCGTTCAAGTTGATTGCAGATTAAGTTTCTTGGCTCAGTATCTTTCATTTCTTTGTGTATGCTTTTAAATTGGCTTCTCCCTCTGTGCTGTTTAGCTCTAGAGATCGAATTCTTCTCTTGGATGCACAGATGTGAAAAAAAGAATACTTATACCCACATAAGTAATGGTGCTGAGTTGGGAGTAAGAAGGAGGGTGGAACTACCTCACAATAGTGTTTTCTATCTATTAAATAGATCAAGGCTGTCATTGTAAGTAAAATGGGATTCCAAATAAGGTTATATGGATTAGTTCTCTTGGTTGCTAGTCTTAATCAAAATCAGCTGACTTTAAACACTGTCTTAAACCACAGTGAGACAGTGGTCTTGCAAATGTCTGCTTTTCACTTGGTTTTGATGTGAAATTGTGTAGCTTCATTGGCTTTGCTGGTGATAAACTCACACAGCAGAGTGTGTGTCCATAAGGTCTGAAACTGCTTTTCTCAGATCTCTGTATAATAGTGGATCATTTTAATAATACCTGTTTTACTGGGGGAAGGATTCATCTCACATAACTTTTCTCAGATTAGCTGGCTAGTCTAAAGCAGTCTTCTGGGTTTTCTCTGTGGCCATCTCCAGAGAATAATTCGTCTTGCCTTTCTCTGGATAGGCTGGCTTTCTCTCAAAGCACTCCTAATTCTTTGCTGTCAAGAGAGGAAGCCCAGGAGACTGGCATATGATAGTTGCCTGTGGTTTAGATGGCTGTGAATTTAAAAGAGATGAATCCCACTTTAGTGTACCATGGTGACCTTACCAGACACCTGCTGTTCTGCGTTTTGTGCAACATGCAGCTGGGGGTATTCCAGCCAGCCAAGCCAATGAACAGGGCTGTTCAGGTGGCGCTTGGAAGCACCACATTCTCAATTTTTGTGTTGTAAATCTTGGTTCATCATATCAGCCTACCCTCTACCACTTACTGCTTGCATGGTTTTGTGAGCCCTAAGGCCACAGCTTGTGCTTTACCTGCTGCTCTATACCCTGTGAAGTGCCTGTAATGCAGAACTCGTTATCATGTAAATTCTGACCAAAGAGCCAGAAAGCAAACTTAGAGATGAGCCTCAGTTTTTTAGAATCATAGGATGGTTTGGTTGGAAGGGACCTTAAAGATCATCTTGTTCCAACCTCCCTGCAATGGGCAAGGACACCTTCCACTCAACCAGGTTGCTCCAAGCCCCATCAGCCTGACCTTGAACATTTCCAGGGGTGGGGCATCCATAGCTTTTGTGGTCAACCTAACTCAATCCCCAGTTTTTAGCTTTCTGTCAAGGATGTTCCTTTATAATTAACCTCATTGACACTTTTAAGTTCTTCTGAACCTGGGTGCTCCCCTGGCCAACCTTGAGATATCAAGGTTAGCATCTTTATTATACCACTGGCACCTAAGTGAGCCTTGAGAGTCATCCCTTAGCTTTTAGTACCTTTAGCAGTACCTAGAAAAGGTAAAATTGAAATGGTAATTTAATTTTCCAGTGTCATGCAAATAATTTAAGCTTTTTTTCCTTTCAGTATGAACATTTTAGGAGGAGCTACCAGGCTCTTAAAAGAACTCAGTGTACTACTGCTTTACTGTTGCCTGATGCTACAAAATTAAACTGCTTTTGTCTGTGAAAATCTCTGTAAAACCCATCCCTGCTAATTAAAGATGCCCTCAGAGCTGTCCCTCTTGAGTGAAAGGCATTAGAGATGTGAATACAAATGGATTTTCTCACAGTGTCAGACTGAGACTTTATTTGAAAAATTAAAGCAAAAACATTCTGAGAATTATTAAAAGTTATAATCCATGAAGTTTTGTCTGTCCTTTTGCACTTACAGAATGTAAATGCGTATGTAATGCACAAACATATAGGGAGAGTTATCTAAGAAAAGTACTACTTGGTCTAAGAGGTAAATAGCAGCCAAGCTGGCACCTTTTACCCTAAACCATCCCATTCCTGTCTTGCATATTAGTGATTGATAACACATAGTCATAGAATCATGGAGTTGTTAAGGTTGGAAGAGACTTCTAAGATCAAGTCCAACCATCAACCCAGCACCACCACCATGTTCACCATTAAACCATGTCTTCAGATGCCATATGCATGTGTTTTCTGAACACTTAAAAGGATTTTAAGGCAGTCAGTGTTTTACAACCCGATGCTTTACAACCTTTTCTGTGAAGAAATGTTTCCTAATATCCAATCTAAACCTAACCCAGTGCAACTTGAGGCCATTTCCTCTCACTTTTCCCCTGACTTTTACCCTCCACTTGTTGTCTGGGGGAAGAGACTGATTCCCACTTCACTACAACCTCCTGTCAGGGAGTTGTAGAGAACAATAAGGTCCCCCCTGAGCCTCCTTTTCTCCAGGCCAAACACCCCCAGCTCCCTCAGCCGCTCCTTGTAAGATTTGTGCTCCGAGTTGTATGAGGAGCCACTTACATCTGCAGCTGTCATGTGGATGTCTTAGGTATCCTAATGTAACCAAATGGCTCATACCAGATTTCAGTTCAGCATTTTCCTCTTAAAAGATAAAATTGCATAGCCAGGTGAATCAGAGAAAATAAAAGATTAACCTTTTATGATTTTAACAGGACGGACATTTCCAAAGAAGGGTCAGACGTGTGTGGTGCACTACACAGGTAAGGCACATTCTCAATGTCCTCTCGATACCAGCTGCTTCACATTCAAGAGTGATTTCCCATTTCAGATATCTGTTGTATTTTTTTTTGTTCTGTTACTCATAATCCATTGGATAATGTCTGGATGGGTTTCCTGCCTATTTCACTTCTAGATGAGCTGTTCAGGCTACAGTAGCTAGATGTGCCTGCTGGCAGATTTGCCATGGGTAGTGCTCAATGGTGAGAGCTTTGCAGAAGAAGCTGCAGACCTGATTCATTAAGCCATCTTATTAACTAATGAAATTGAGCATGAAACAGTCAAAATGCTGGGTTCATAATTTTACAGCCTCTTGTCTTGACACAGACAATTAATGATTGTATAGATCTTAAAAGCATGTGTCCATGTATTGGCAGTAAAATTCATTCCAGATTGAAGAGATCAATACCAGGTCTGTTTAAACACCTGCTTTACGGACTTGTGTTAATCTTATGTGGTGAGCTGGTTAATGGAGCTGCTTATGCTGAAGAAGAAAATGTTCTTTAAATCAGTTTATGGTGTTATGTTTTGTATATAGTTATGTAAGTTGTCAAAAGGATGCAAAAATCTCTGCAGTCCAAGTCTCCAACTGGGAAGTTCACTTTAACAGCTGCCGTTTTATGAGATATTTTCCTTAAGAAGCTAACATGCAGGTTATGTAGGGACTGAAGCTTCTGATCTGGGCCTAGATAGTGAGGTAATGTTTTCCTCTAGTGTTCAGGATGATAGGAAAGTTCTCTCTGGTAACTGTTGCTTTCCTTCAGCTTCATACTTGCTTCTTACAACTGGAGCAAGATGGGAACATTTTCCAATAAATATGACTAATGAAGAAAACCTGTTTATATTGTCAATAAGCTTTTAATATAATTTCAATAATACCACCTTTTAGAAGGTTATATGGGAGTTAGTGCACTGGCTTGGGGTGGAGGTTGTCTGGGTTTAAGCTCCCATATATACATTTATATATTCAAAGTATTTACATCTAATGACGATTTCTAGTTTGAATTAGATGATGTTAAACACATGAATCTCCCATTCTAGTCTCAGCTCTTATAGACATTTCTCTGTAACTTAGATATGAAAATAGATGTTTTGTAATTGTTTTTGTGAAGATGCTGAAAGATGTTTCTCTTCCTGTCTAAACTTCAAAAGGTTTTATGAAACAAAATTGTCACCTCCCACCCCTAGTTAGTTCAAGATAAATTTAAATGTCAGAACTGAAATAGGCAAAAAAATTTGAGCCTGGTGGCTCCCACAAAGCACATTTTTTCTGGATAACTTCAGAGAGTGTGAATGGTAAATGTGAAAAGATAACAAGATGCTGCATACTCCTATTGATGCATTAGACAGTGTTTTAGATGAGGCTGTCGTAAGCTAGCTTTGACATAAAAGACTTTATAAAAACTCATTAAATCAATCTCCAGTGTAAACTGTGCTTTCCCCATATATCTTGCTGTTGGTGCTATGCAACCTCTCTTGCCTCCCAGATTAGAACAGTATCAGGGGAAGCTCATCACCTCAGTTCCACTGCTGGTGCCAGCAGTCTTGGTGATGATGTTTTTAAGTTGAGCCCATGGTTAGTGGATAAAGCGTTTCCTTCCGGTGATCTATAAAGCATGTGGGTGAGGTGACATGTAAGTGTTGAATTTTAGTTTAAAACAGTTTTATTTGGATCCAGTACAGTTTCTTTTTGTACTGATGAGATTCTGGATGTGCCTGGTATTTATCTTGGAATGATCTCTGTCTTATTTATGTGATCTTATTAGGCCTCAATATACTTAATACTTATCCTCACCACACTCCTCTGAGTCCTGCTTTAGGAATTGTGTAGCTAAGTTACAGGGAAGTCTGCAGAGAAATCCAGAACCTCTGCCTTGGCACCTGAAATGTGAGTTAGGAAAAACTAAGACATCTAGGTGTAAGGAAATTATCCAGAAATGCTGCTTTTCAGAGCTGCTTAATATTGTATAGCATGTATAATGCTCAAGTTATCTCCATATTCAGCCAGTGTGACACTGGAGCTGAGCACAGATACCTGTGAGGAGGTGTTGTGTTGTGGGAGGTGATGGAACCAGGCACTGACTGAACTCCATAAGGATCCAGAGGTTGTTTGGATCCCCTGAAAAGCCTGACCTCACTGGAGTGCTTGGAGCACAGCTCTGAATCCAGGATCAAGCAGAGCAGAGAGCCAAAAACACAGCCTGTGGGAGCCCAGGTGATGTGTAATGACTGAACAGTTGTTTCAGACATGGCAAACCTATTCCCAGCTGGCTCTTGCAATAGAAGAGGGTCGTAACTCTGCCTGCCATGTCCTGAACTGCAACCATTACATTCCTGGGGAGAAGAAAGCTGAAATTTCCCACTCCCTCCAGTTTAGCTTGGGACACTGAGCAGTGAAGAGTGCAAGAGCCATGGGCAAGGAAAGGAGCAGGCAAGAGGGTAAGTATTTGTTGCAGGCACTCATGCTGGGATATGGAAGGAGTTGTAGAGAAATCCCTGTCTTTGGGAATTAATTCAATACCTTTTTATAATCCTAAAATTTTCCCATGTGGTGGTGCCAGCTGGGAAGGCCAGGTAAGTTCCTGCAGTGGCCCATCTGCCCTCATACCAGCACACACTGTGGTCATACAGCTCCTTAGCACAAGCATGTTTGGTCCTGAAGGGCTGGATTTTTGTACATGCATAGAAAATACATTGCCTGCCCACTAATTATTCCTGTCTCGAAGGAGGGGAGAGGCTAAAATGGGTTCTCTTCTGCCAAAGCAAGTTATTAATCTTTAGGGGGACTCCAGTGAGGAGTAGGCTGTGGGGTCTATAGTGTCTTACTTCCCCTCTTGCCTTTCTTTCATTGGCATGCATGTACCATGTGATGGGGAGTGATGGCAGACAGCACTGGACAGGAAGGGACTGCTGTTACTGCAGGAATAAAAGGCCCATAGCAACCTCCATTTTTTAGGAGTAAGCTGTCTGACTTGTCCTGGTGGTCCATGCAGGAAAAGTCCAGAGAGGACCAAAGGTGGAGACTCCAGATGTTTGGCAGAGCTTTAGAGTTCTGTCTGCTTGTCCTCCAGGATTTTATGCTTCATCACCAAGGTAGAGATTCAGCAGGGTTGTTCCTAGTCTGACAACCATATATGTTCTGGAGGAGTGGGAAGTGAGAACTGGAATCTCCTCAAGATGAAGGAGAACTGTGATTGAGTTTTACACTTCTGCTGTCAGCACTCCAGCTATTAGGCTGTTACATGTGGCAGCTTTTCCTCTTTCTCTCCTTGATCAACTGAATGAATAATCTCAGGGTACAGCGTGATGTGATTCCCAAAAGCATTGTGGTGCCTGAAGGAACAGACCTAAGTTCCAGTGGCAGCAGGAGTTAAGGTGCAACGTCACTAGGGAGCAATTTAGAAAGGACTCTTCATTTAAGGAGATTGTTTTTAATTATTTTTTCCCCCCTTAGGAGTAATACTTTGCTGCTTTACAATTAGAGCAGGATTTTTGGATTACCCTTCAGAAGTACCTAATTGCCCTTTCATAAGACGCCTTAGTGCCTAACTTTGGTCCTGTAAATCATCTGCTAATTTTTCAGCTTTGCACGGCCTGATTTAAGTACACAAATAGATGTCCAGATAATTGTAGAAGATCAGATAGAGGGAGAGCGATAGAACATGAAACCAAGTCCCAATCTTAGTATATGAAGGAAAAAAGATCCCTGTATGCTTATCTTTGTTAACAAATATAACAAATAAAATAATTTCTTCTTAGCATCCACGTTGAGTCTCAAAAGTTACCTGACACAATATTACTGTAATGGGATTAATAGATAAGGCAGAGCACTGGCACTGAAATGCATTTGCAGCAGCGCTGGTTTATGTCATGTTTTTTGTCACAGATTTCCTGGAGCAAGCTTCTCAAAGCCTTTGGCAATCTGCTTACTCCTTCTGTTTTCCATCTGCAAAATGATAGCTGTACTTTGTCTGCCTCCTGTAGAGAGACTGCAGGCAGTTTGAGATATGAACTGCCTCCTTCCTCATGCCTGTTGTAATGGTGACCTAATCTTGATTGGGTCTTCAGGTTACATTGGACCACTGACAGTAGTACAAGCAAACTAATTAATCCTGGAGTGCATAAAAGGAATTAAGGCATTTTCTGCAGTTTTGATTCCTGTGATTTAAATTCGTTGACTCTGGCAATGGGAATTAGCAGTGTAGAATTTTCAAAGATTTATGAAGATGATACAAAATGTGACTTTCAGTTAGAAATGTCCCTCAACAAAACCTTCACTGAGGAGGGATGTGCTCTGTCTGGAGACTGTGAGGTAAAGCCTGCACTCCAGGAAACTGAATCCCATTCTCAGCCCTCCTGCTGGATGATAGTGTGCCTTCACACCAGCTTTGTGTGTACTGAATCTAAATCTGCTCATGATAATGAGAGGGCAGCTTTTTTCCTCGAGTTATTCAGAGTTGACATTCTCTTGTGTTGTCCCATGTAGCTTGTGGCAGAGCTAAATTCTTAACCTCTTTGTCTTTTTCCTTGGCCACCTGTAAAACTCTGATTATAATACAATTACTCTGTTTAAAGAACTGATGATAACCAATGTTTCTAGTGTGCTGGAACTGACTTATTTGAGTGAGACTATAAAGACACAGTAAATCATTAATTATTCATTAAACTGGACTTCTCTCAGGAGATTTTTCGTAGACTTTTTAGTCTAGGACTGTTGCCCCAAAATGGCACTAAATAGATTTCCAAGAGAATAGAATACTTCAGTTGGAAGGGACCTAAAATGATCATCTCTTCCAACTGTCTGACAACATCAGAGCTGACCAAAAATTAAAGTATGCTGTGAAGGTCATTGTCCAAATGGCTCCTACCCATTAACTGATTTAGGGGATCGACCACCTCTCTGCTGGCGGGCCCTTCACTCAGTGAAGAAATGCTGCCTAATTTCCAGTCTAAACCTCCCCTGGAGCAGCTTGGAACCATTCCCACATGTCCTAGATCACAGGGAGAAGAGCCCAGCACCTCCCTCTCCACTTCAATATTTCAATACTGAGAAGTTGATATTTTATTATTTTTTTAATATGTAAAGTGAAATTCCACATTGAAATAAATGAATACTGCTCCATTTATTGCAGCTGAGCTGTACAAATTCATTCTGTTTTAGGAAGCAGGGTTTTATTTAAAGCAGAACAAAGATTAATTGTTCTTTTCCTAGTGGTCTGAAGACAAATTCATATAATCTTCTTTTCCCATATATCGCCAGAATTACTTTATATTGTTTCTTTAGCTTTGGCAGTGTGTAGTGCTGAGAATTATGGTTATGTCTGTGAAGTTGAAAGCTCTTTATATAAAAAAAGCATACTGCATAGATATAGATGAACAGTAATTCATAGAATATGCTTGATTTATCATGATTAAAACCACTATTTTCCATTTAACACAATAGATATGTAATGCAATTCCCTTGAAATAATCCTTGCCAAAAAGATCTACCTATTTTTCTTGGATCAAAATCAACTCAGCCTTAAGAGTACGTAGTAATAGCCAGAGATTTGTCTATACTGACATACTCTCAAAAAACTAATGTAAATTCAGAGTAACTTTATAGAGTGACATCTGTTTGTGAGCATGACTGGATGAACATCAGCCTTGTGCAAGCACTTTGTGCCAGGTGAGTACAGGAGGATGTTATTGCTCTGGTCCCACTCTCAGAAACATCTGTACTACTTCAAGTGGGAGCTCTGCATGTGTAGCTGAGAGGAAAATTGAACTAAGTAAGGCATTTAATCAAAATCCTTTGTCTCCAGGAGGCTGTCTAGCTGGGTTTGGAAGAGGATAGTGAACACTGCTATTAGAACCATCATTAATAAGAATTGTATTGTAGCAGACATTATAATTGAACCTTGATTTAAAGCCAGCTAAATCTTGCTTACCTAGAAGGAATTTAATCAAGCATGCTCCCAAGATACAGTATACCAGAGGAGTGTGACGTCTGTCCATCTTTTGGGGACTGCCAATTTTTTGTATTTTTTTATTTAATGCCCTGGTTTGAAAATATGAAAGCCTTTTGCTTCTGTGGAGTTCTTGGTGGCAGCTATGCACTTAGAAACATTTTTTTTCTTTGGTGGATCATAACTGCAAAAAGTAGTTTTAGTCCTCCCTGAGGAATGTGGTCTTTTGCTGCCCCTTAGAAACTATCTGCAAATCTTAAACTCTGTCAGTAAATGGATAAAAATTCTCATATTTACTTATTTAATTATAGATTAGTTATCCCTGGAAGTATTTTAGCAGTGACTTTGGCCTGTTAATGATGATAGTGATCGGAGTCCAGAAGCAAAAGTCTGAGCAGAAGAGATTTCTCCTACACATTTTGCTGCCAGCTTAGTGATTGATGTCACTAAGGTATATTATTTGCTCTTTCATTTTGTAAATTTGATGAAAAAGGGATGAGCCTCTCAAAATTGTCATGCAATTAATGTTTGCAAGTACAGTGAGACTCACTGTAAGAGGCTATTTATGTGAAAAAGCGATTTGATGAATAAAAAAGTTCAGAGATTTGTAAGAGAAAAATCAGAAGCTCCAGTGGCAGAGTGAGTGGGTTTAAATTGAACACACCAGATTGCTGCCTGATGGAAAAGGATCAGTGTAATAAACTGTAGCCTCAAGTCTCCCAGTTGCTCTCCTTTGCTATGTTGCTATGTATGCTGCCCATTGGTTTCACTTGTGGTGTTACATATTATTTAATGAGGGTAAATGAATCAGGAAAGGACTTTGAACTATTTTAAGTGTTCTTACTGGTAACCTCAGCTGTGAAGCCTTGGTTTGACTGAGAATTGGGAGTTTCTCCCTTAAGGGTCTCCCCATGGCACTGAGGTGTTGTTTGGACTGCTGCTGTTATGCTTTAAGCAAAGAAAGGGAAGACTTCAGAATTGCCCATGAACACTGTCTTATATTCCTTTGGGAAGAAGACAGGATAAGTTTCATTCTTGCAGAGTAAAGAAGATTATAAATAGATTTCTTGAAGATAGCATACACTGGCACTTTCTCCCTTGACAGAGACTTCTCTGTCAGCATGAGACGTGCTGAGTGATTCGGTGACTGCTAGCTTCGATTTTGGAACACTTGCTAACCTTTACAGGATTTCCTTTCATGGTGGGATTGTAGCATCATGCTGTCTTCCTATTGTGCACAGAAATGAAACTGCTAGCGAATAATTAAACTTCCTACTCCTACCTCACAAAAGCCTTGAGAAAGTGGATTTCAAGATATTTAAAAAAAAGTTCACAAAGCAGATTATTAGTTCTTTTGTACTTTAGATAGACTCTGTTCATCAAGTTTTTAAAAGCTCAGAGCTGATCCAAAAAAGTGCCATCTTTTAGAAAATTAGATTGCTGTTTCAAACAAGCTATTTTTGCTGGAATCTCTTTCCATTTATTTTCAATGATTCCAGTGTGCCCTGCTTACAGCTCATACCTGTATTTGAGGACCTAGACCTGAAAGATCTGTATCAATTCTTGATCATTAGAATTCCAGGTCCTTACAAGAATGACATAATTTTCTAGTAGTTTATGCAGCCAAAAAAAATCAAAGAATTGTTGAAAAAACTGTGCAATGAATAGTATTTGTTAGTGTAAAATGTACAAATGATCCTACATCAGCGAAAGAGAAGCTCTTATCAGCTGGCACCAGTGATAGGCTTGTCTCCCTTTATTGACAAAACAGAACTGACATCACCATATTTACCTAATTAAGAAGTCTAAATTGAGAGCTTAGTTACCTTGGGTTACCTAAATAGTTAGATTGTGGATATGCCTCTCTTTCTATTGATTAGATAAACAGCTTAATACAGTTCCTAGGTCAGGCAGCTCAGCTATGCAGGGAGTGTGGAAAGGGGAATATTTTCCTAATTTGACACCACGTGGTGTCATCCCTCTGCAGTGGACACACGGCAGGGATGTGTATAACACACCACACCTCAGGTCTGTTACCTGAGCAGATGCTGTGCAGCTGGAGATCTCTGCAGGCTGGTGATCTCCAGCACTGAGTGTGTTGGTCCAAGTGCTGCAGGGATGTGTGTGGGAGATCCCTGGGGAGGGCATTGCCAAGGAGCTCACATGGGCTCTGTTTTTGGCTCCGGGGAGCAGCTGAGCCGGCAGCCCCGCAGGACACGCGCTCTGCCGCGGGAAGCAGCAGCTTGGTGTTGGCAGGAGTTCTGCTGAGTCTTGCTGAACCAGGGCCAGGGGGTGGGGGGGCTTTATATTGAAAGCAACAGCTCTCAATTGAAACTTATTATTTAGCTTTACTTACTCAAGGTCATTGTAAATATTTCTTTTTTTTTTTTTCCACAAGACTGCTGGCTGCAGAAGTTTGTACCTCCTTGCACATCACTCATTGTGAGGGTTCTTAAATGTTGTAGCCATGGTGTCTTCAGGCAGAGCCAGAGGATCTTTGTAGCCAAGGCAGCAGGTCCATGTACTTAGGCAGTGTAGTCCTTTCTCTCCCATCCAACACCCTGGGACTTCTAAAGCTCAGTGTTACAGCAGTGATTGTGAGGTACATTTGATTTTTAAATCCCTCTGTGTCTTATGATAGATATGCCAACTGTGGTTACCCCTTCCAGTTCTTTTCCATTTAATCCTGCATAGTAATTTGGTTCTTAGTTGCATCTTCCTGCTCTAATTCACTTCCCTTTGCACATTTAATGATGTGACAACCTAACAAGATTGTCTTCTCTTACTTTGTTCTCAGTTAGAAATGGAAGACCTGTTTTTTGAAGGCAGTTTCCTGCTGGACAGCAGAAGAGACCTAACACCTGATTAGTTCATTAGTTGAAAAAAGAGACACTCCCAGGTGCATTGGCTTTATCTGGTTTTAATGACCAAAGTGAAAATAAATTTTGCTACTTCCTAGCCTGCTGAAGTTGCTGCTGTTGCGACTTTGAAAGTAGCAGCTTTGTGTTGAAAATTTTTACACTGCATTAGGAAAAAAAACCTCAAACACAAACCAAACATGTAGTTGTTTAGAAATTACACTAAAATACTGTATAGGGATTGCAGTTACAGGAACTTACATTTTTGTTCTCTTCTGTGGATAAATTTCCAGTTTTGCTACAAGCAGGGATTTTCAAGAACACAGGAGGACCTCATACTTTTGGAGGTGCAGTGTAGCTATGTCTAGAGTACATTAAAAAAACAGAAGGTGGGTTGCACAGTGGACAAGTTCCTGAGGCATCATCACCAAGTGTTGCCATTTTCAGAATGGAATGTACAATTTTCAGCCTGAAGAACTGAAATAAATGATTTTATTTGTAAAAGCTGTAATTTTGGTGGAAAAACATTTCCCACACATTTTGAAGATTGAGGATCTGAGTCTGAAATTCATAGGCTGCTGCCAGCTCTATATCTATAAAATGGGATCATGGGTGGAAGGGACCTTAAGGATCCCTACTTCCAACCCCCTACTGTGGACAAGGGAACCTTTCACTAGAGCAGCTTGCTCCAAATCCCATCCTACCTAGTCGTGGACACTTCCATTTAGTGGGTGTGGAGCATCCACAGGTTCTCTGGGCACCCCATGCCAGTGCCTCACCACCCTCACAGGGAAGAATTTCTTCCTAACATCTAATCTAAACCTGCCCTCATTCAGTATAAACTGTTGCCCTTCATCTTTTCACTACAGGCCTTGGTAAAAAGTTTCTCTGTCTTTTTAATGTATTGAAACTTTAAGTATTTCATGTATTGAAACTTTTTAAAGTGTTGAAACTTACACAGTAAGGTTCCTGGAGCTTTCCCTTCTCCATACTGGGCAACCCCAACTCTCTCAGCCTGTCTGCATAGGAGAGGTGCTCCAGCCCTCTGACATTTTTTGTGGCCTCCTCTGGATCCACTCTAACAGGCCCAATGTCTTTCCTGTGCAGGGGACCAAAGAACTGGATGCAGAACTGCATCCAGGTGAGGATCTCATCAGTGACAACATCACCTCCCTTGACCTGCTGGTCACACTTGTGATGCTGCTCAGGGTGTGGTTGGTTCTGGGCTAAAGGCACACATTAACAGGTCATGTCCAGCTGTTCATCCACCTCCAAATCCTTCTCTGTCTGGCTCCAGAGGCCATTCACAGAGACAAAGTCTTTCCTGCAGTGTCACACTGAAACACCTGACCTTGGCTTGCGCTTGAGGTCACTCTCTGGCAGTGTCTCTCCACTGATGAGAGCAGGAGCTGCTCCTCTGTCACTCTGCCTGTGTGACTCGCTCCCCACACCCTTGTGTCTCACAGTGGCCAGCTGGCAACAACTCTGGAAAACTATGGCTATGTCTGTCCCACACTGTCAGGGGAGTTTTTGGAAAACACAGACAGTCCTATCGATAGCCTTCAGTTTATTCTGCCCTTCTAATTCCTTCTGCCATTATTTGCACCTCATCTTCAGTAAAATAAATAGCAGGGACAGGTTCAGATGCTTGCTTATGTCAGTGGGCAGTGCTCCTGCACAGCACAGCTATAGGCTGTCATCTGACTGTGCCCGTTTTGTCATGTCCTACCTTTTGTTGCCTGGAACTCAAGAGTCCTGACCTTTTATGTATTAACATTGAGGACATCCAGGGCCTGTAACTGTAAGAAGAGATGTCGAAAAGTCATTGGAACAGGGTGTAAATGCCTCATTGCAAAATGATCCTGACCTGTGCCATTAAGACTTGTTCTTTGTGAAATCAATTATAAAGCTTATTTCATTTTCAATATTTTTTGCAATCCCTGGCTGAGGGTGTGGGAGTTTTAAATGCGTATGAGTCAAATGCTAATTCAGAGTTGATACAGTCATGAAGAACTACCATCATTAGTCTCCTGTGGACAACATAGAAGGCTGAATCTGATCAAAGAACTACTCACTTCATTCATAAATTGCTTTGGAAAAGGAAAAGCTTTTTTTGTTTACTCCCCTTTAAAAGACAGGGATATTCAGAAGGGAAATGCTGTGTCCAGGGCACAAAGTGAGCCTCTAGAAAAGTGAGGCTAAAAATTCATGGGCTTTTAAATTCCTTATCTATAATATTTACCTTTCTACTTATCTATTGCATTACCCACCTATATGTACTATATATAGAATATACCAACTCTGTAGAAGAGCTGTTTATTTTTTTTGACCTCAAAAAAACGTTTACCTTTTGAGAACAAACTATTTAAATTAAGACAAATGGTGGAAAATCAGAAAATCACTACGTACTTTAGTTTTTATTATGTTTTCTGTCTTTCTCTAACCAGTCTTGATTTGATTGGTTATATAAGCATTGTAAAAAGAATAAGGGCTCAGTCCTTCCCTGCTGTAAAGAATAGGGGACTTGATTGTAACAATTCACTGTATTTCAAGAAAGTAACTAAAGCTTGCAATACATTGATTTCTTAAAACTGCAGAACCATTTCTGAAGTGTTTTCCTAAGACCTGCCATCGTAGCACAACAATCAAAGATCCTCTTCAGGTTCAAAAGTTTCTAAATCATTTGGGAAAACAATAGGAAACAAAGTAGACTGGACCTGAGAGAGTGTGGAGCTATAAACACAGGGGCCAGAGGTGATGGAGAGCTGAGAAATTATTTGCCTTCCAGCAAAAGAGCAATAAAATCCTGGGCTGGGATTTTTCCCTGCAGGAGTGTGAAAAGAAACATTGACTGATTGCAAAGCACCTCCATACAGTAATGGAGTTACACAACCTGTAATCTTCCTATTATTCACTCTGTCACTGTAGGACTGGCCCATTTGGAAGCTACAAAGCATTTAGATGCTGACAGCTGTATGAGGCTGTAAGGGACGTGGTTGGCCATTGTGTTTTATAGAGGGCAGGGAGGTAAGAATAGCTCCCAGTCTTCAGTGCCTGCCACATTCACTTGAGGTTTTGGACACCTCTGTACGTCTTGTGGACAAGTAGCTGTGTTGAAAAAGCGAGGGCCACTAGGGCAATACTTATCTTAGCTCTTCTTTTTCCCTTGAGAAACTGGTGTACAACACAGGCCAAGAGGGTGTCAGCTGATAAAAGCCAGACAAATGCCAAGTGCTCTCTGGGTTTGACATCAAGGAGCCTGCCATCCGAGAGGAACCGGACACTGTCTGGCACACTGTGAATAAATTAATGTCCCCAGTGTGCCCTTCCACTGCACCCTCCTGTTGGTCTCTTACTATGCATAGGACCACTCTTCTTATAGTTGGATTTTTTTTTTTTCAATACTTCAACAAGTTGTAATAGACTTGTAGAAGAATTTTCTAGTATGTTTGTTTAGTCACATGCAAGTTTTTGTTAGGGTTTTCAGAGTTACTTGTTTTGCAGCTTCTTAAGCACATTCTAGCAGTACATTAAGCTGAGACTAGTTTTCAGATTGCTTCCTCAGAGGATGAAGCAGTGGAGATTTTTAGGACATCCAAAAGAACACATGAATGCAGCCCTGATTTGAAAATGTTGTTTATGCTGCGGCATAATTGCTTGTCACAGACACTGAAGGTGCTACAGTGTGAATAGGTAGGGCTGAAGCAGGGGATGCAGGGACATTCCCAGCTATTTGCTCCTGCCTCTGCATCAGTCTGTCCTGTGTGCAGAAATGTTGCAGTGGCTGCACTGTGAACTGGGCTGAAAATCTGTTGTGAAACAAAAGTTGGGGAAGGAGGGAAGAAGTGGTTGTGAAGGACATCAGGACAACAGGATGTAAGTGCAGGGTGATGGAAAGAGCAACAGCCATACTTGTGATCTGGCAGTGCAGCAGGCCTGGAGTTTTGCACCTGTGTAGGGAGCCAAAGCACTTGGGTGGTTGTAGAGAAGAGAAAAGAAGAACTTTTTGCTTGTGGGAACAAGAAGGAGTATTTATTTCTGCTTCCTTCTCATGTTTCTGCCCTGTCCAGCTTCCCAGTAGTGCACAGTTTGGGGACTCTTCCATAGCAAACTCTCAATCTCTCCATTGCAGTAATGTACTGGGACAAATTTGTCTGGTTAGAATGGTCCATATGTGTAACACTGCTGTGATGAGGACTCTATAGTGGTGCTGTTATTTGTTTATGCAAGTGATCTCAGAATAAATTTGCTTGACTTTTTTTTTCCTCAAGAAAGAAGACAAAAATTTCCTTCTTGAAACTTGGTACTAAAGAACATTTTCGGTGCACAGTTATTTAGTGGTGAGTGGACAGTCATTCCAGGGCTGAGATTGTGATGCACAATGAGAGCATTTTACTCTGAATAGGAAGACAAGGGTCTATACATGGGGAAAGAATTATTGTTATAAATATATTTACTAATACAGTGTGCATGACTTTGTTTAAAGGAAGTACTATTGCCCTTCTGCTGAGCATTTACAAATTTCAAACCTTTATAATTAGCTTCTTATCAAAAAATTAATCACTATCACTAGCCAAGGTAACTTCTGAGTAAAACCTGTATAAACCTGTCACTGAGCAGGATTCATCAGAACTACATTAGATCCTGATGAAAATATCAATTTGAATGTCACAGGCACTGCCAGGGTGAAGTATTTAAAGAACCCACCTTACTGTGAAGTAGTGACAGTGTTGCACAAGATGATGGGACTATTTTTGCCCCTGCAAAAGATTCTTGGCTCTTGGATTTAAAAGTCAAAAAATGGTTTTGCTGAACCTTCCTTTTACTGCTCCTTGTGAAGCAGCATTTGCTAATTTAGAAAAGCTTCTTTTGGCCTAGCTGAGAGAGGATGGATTTGATGACAGGCCCCCATATGAGGAAGGTACTTAGGACTTTTTTATGGGGAGAAGCCACAACCCATGGATGCTTTCCTCCCTGCTGTTTGCCAGAGAGGTGGGGAAACAACTTAGGAAAAAAAATCAGCATACCATATATTTTTAAAATCTATTTTATACAACAGATTACAGTATTAGCTTAAATATGAGATCAGCACTTATACACTTCAGATGGATTAAGGTGGATTTTTACAATTTGTTTTCCTGGTTTTAGATGTATTCAAGGAAGACATCTCTAATACAGGTGTATGTGTGCCATAGTGTAAAGACAATATAAGTATAAAGGCCTTAGATTATAATGTTAAAAAGTTAAGGTCAAAATGAGTGTGGGTTTTTAGTGTTCAAAACATTTTAAAATAAATTCTGACTCTTGTTTTGTGTCAGTATTATAGTTCTGAAATGTATTATGTTGTGTTGTACCTTGCTGAGCAGGTCTTTCTCATCTGTGTTTTTGGTGAGTAATAGTGACAAAATTCTGTCATAGAAATGGAATAGACTTTTTCAGTTGGAAGGGACCCACAGCTGTCATCTGGCCCAACTGCCTGATCACTTCAGAGCTGACCAAAAATTATGGCATATTATTAAAGGCATTCTCCAAGTGGCTTTTAAACACTGACAGGCAATTTTGGGGTCATCGCTAGAAAATCTTGTCAAGCTGGCTCTCAAGGAGTTGGTGTGTGGATGGCTGGATAACGTTTACAGAGGATCATGAGGTTTTCCATCATGGTCTGCAAGGAATTAATGGTACCTTGAGTAAGAAACTTACAAAGATACAAAAAAACCCATGCCAGTGGATCTAAAATTGGCTTATTGAATAGAGGGCTTTCCAGCAGACCTTAAAATGGACTGGTGTCAGCCCCACTGTGATGTTTTATCAGTGGAGGAAGATATCAAGGTGATAACAGATACATCCTAAATAAATGTTCTCATCCTGTAGGTCATTGATACACAGTAAGAGGGATCACTATGTAATATTGTTACAAGTAAATAATGTGTTTCAGTTGCTGTAAAACTCTTTACAAACTTGAAGGTGGAAGAGCAAAGAGTGACTCCTGTGCTTACAGATGGGAGCACTTTGTCATGTGAAGCAGTGACTTTGAAACACACTTGGGGAGTGGTGGTTGGTTATCAACTGAGCACATGCTCTGAGCTGTTCTTTGGCCAAAAAGCTGACTGCAATCCATGAATATATAAACAGGAGCACTGAGGAGAAGAGAGGAGGGCCAGAGGTCTCACACAGATATTTCAAAAACAGTGTGCTAAGTTCTGTAGTCTACAATGCTGGAAAGATACATGAGGATGGCAGAAGTGCTGGGAGACCTTTCTGAATATAAAATGCTTCATTTATTCAGCAGGGGCTAAGGGATGGTTTGCTACTTACATGGGGAATAAAAAATTGATAGGGCAATTGAAGTGATCTGTTAGTTCACCAAGAGACATAAAGATATTATGGCTGGAAAGTGAAATTTTGCAAGTTCACCTTAAAATAAGGAATGCATAGGAACTGGCAATACTGAGTTAAAAATTAACACCAATCAATAATTGCAATCACTTCATCTCCCTGAGAAATCTTTAAATTGGCTCTAATTCAAACAGGAATTATTTAGTGAAAATCCTGTAGCCTCCATTAAAGTAGGAAGTCAGAAGAAGAAATTGCAAGGATCACTTCTGGCATATAGGTGCATTAATTAGCAGTTTTGTCATGTATTTTGGAAGCTGTGGTTGCATTCTTGTTCAATGGTCTTTTGCTTGTATAGATTATTCCCAGAGACTTCACATCCTTCCTAGATTCATGGTTCTTAGGGCTGGGCTGGTAATTTCTCCAACTCCCCTCATAACAATGTTTGAACTTGAACTCATTTGCTTCCCTAGGTTTGATCATGCCAGTTACTTTTCTTCTTTTGCATTTCATTTTTTGTGTGTCCGGATCTTTGATACCTTTTCCTGTAGATACATGAATGACAGCTACAAAATGGTGTCAGTCAAAATGTTACTGCTTTTCCAGCTTCTGGGTGATGGTCAGGTAAATCACTGAATAGGTGAGACTGGAAGAGTCTACAGTGGTCATCTGGTTCAACTTCTGCTCAAGCAGAGTCATCCCAGAGCACATGGCACAGGATTGCATTCAGACATTTCTGGAATATCTCCAGTGAGGGAGACTCCACAGGCTCTCTGGACAGACTGTTCCAGTGCTTAGTCATGGCACAGGAAAGAAGTTCTTCCTCATGTGCAGGTGGAACTTCCTGTGCATCAGATTATGCCTGTTGCCTCTTGTCCCAATGCTTGCACCACGATCATGGTGCCTTCCCATGGGTGGAATTCACTGTCACCAGAGGACAGTCAGCATTTTTTACAAGATACTCCCTTTGTGAAGAATGAGCTGGTGAAGCTCTGGAACCATTTACATGCACTTGCATTCTGATCACCAGCTTGCACTGGACATCCTTAGAGCTGGTCACTTCTCAGAAGAGTAACTGAAATGTTTTAAAGGGATATTAAAAAAATGCTTGGTCAATTATAGAATGTAAGATCATGTATCAGAGTAATTTTCCATTCTTAGCCAAAGGACTTAATTATGGTTTTAGACCATTTCGGTTAGAACAATTTTTATTAGCTAGTGCTTATTGTATATGAAAACCAAAATAGCTGCATTGAAACAGATGGGTGTTTGACTTCAAGGTATGTCTTTGATGTGGGGATTTCTGGGCAGAAACCTGGGATTGGAGCTGGGAGCAGACAACTGTAATGGCTCTTTCTATAAAAAACAGTAAGTACTAGACATGCCCAGCAGAAGACAGCAACACCTACAAGAAGGGAGCCTTTCCAAGGGAATCTGCAACACACAGAAACATCTGCAGCTCAGGAGGATTGACAAGCCATTGTGCTGCTCAGGGTAACAAACACTGTTTGCATAAATCCCCTTGCAATCATCACACCTCATTTAATTGACATCCCGCTACTTTGTTCTTCTTTAAAAACTTTATTTGATTGACTCTTCTGGAAAACACTGCCTCATCAATGTGGTACAGGCAAAGCAAGTTTCTGCAGCAGCTGTTCTCAGGAGTGGACATTGGCCACCTGAAGCCCTGGCCCACTGTCAGCTCTGCCCTGTTTTGCAGCAGGACATTCTGACTCTTACCCTACCATGTGTTCCTGCCCACAGGGCACGTGGGTATGAGGTTCTCTGTGTCACACACAGATCAGAACTGTATTGTGTTACAGGAAAACCCAGTATTGGCAAGCAGTGTTCACTGTTTGGGCTTTAGGATACCTCAAGGACATCTGTGTATGGGAAAAATAAAAAATAGCCACACTAGAAAGAACATGGAAAAATTCCCAACAGAGTGATTGTAAAATAAAATGATCCCACCTAGAAATACCCTGTGTACCTCGCACAGAAGTTCACCTTGATTTTTAAGTCATGCTAACACTGGAGGTGGTTTTGGGAGCAAATTCTGGGGTCACTGGAGGATCTGTGGTAATCTGACTACATAGAGAGGACTGGTACATGGGTGGGGCTGTGTGGACACAGCAGGATCCTGGGATTGCCTGCACATCCCTGAGTGCTCCTCATGTGCATGGTGCAGTCTGTGCATAGTGATACTGAGCACCTTGATGCCTTTCCCAATGTAGGTCTGCAGCATAGGCATCACAAGGAGTAACCAGGAAGGCCTCTTGTTATTGGTAAAATACAGCCTCGTCCTGTGAATAGTTTGGGTGTAAGACTTTTCACTTGATTTTGTAACAGTTTTGTTCTGTTTAAGTATAAAATGCTACCCACTTTGTGTATTTTCTAGACCTAGTGATCAAACCAAATCACAAAAGAATCTTTGTGAAAGATGTCACAATTCTCATCTGTTAATGTCACACAGCAAAACCTCTCAAATGCAAATTCACCTGTAACCCTGATTTTGCTGATTTTCTCGAAGATCTGTTCATTATTATTTTCAATAGAACGCAACTCTTCTTTTCTTGTGTTGGAGTAACCCTCAGAGATTTTCATCGTGCTATTCACAACTGACATAATGAGGTTAATTTTATTGAGTGCATTTGGTTCCCTGTACCCCAGTGTTCATGATTCATCATTTCTTTTGTGAGTGAATAGTGAGATAATGAGATAGCAGGTTGACAAGGGCAGAAATACATTCAGGTTTAAAATGACAGATGTGCCTTGTGAGCAAGTTCAGCCAAGTAGGATGTCAGTCTGTTCCATAGGGATTGCCAGGTCAAAGCTGACTCAGAATTAGTATTTGTGAATACTCCATCAAAATACAAGCATGAATAATGATAAATGTCTGATTAACACACACATCAACTGATATATTCCATTACCCAGTATCTACACACCAAAGCTGAGAAGAACGATATGAAATTTCAGTGTTACAATTATGGCTGCCTGCTGTGATGCAGTGCAAGTTCTTCATGCTGGATAATAAAAATACATGTTTTTTACTGTGTGGACATGATGAACTTTGCAGTGTTCTGACTTGTCCATTTCCTCACTTTTAAGAGCCGGGGTTTTTGTAAGTGTTAAATGTCTTAGATGTTTTTGCGCAACTTAGGAAGTTAAACTTTTAAAAGAGATGTGTGGACTTTGAAGTAATGGTAATTATTGTAATTTTGTGATAGTTACATTTCATGTCTGGGGAAAACGTAAGAAAATATTTAGAGCTGAAAAGTTTTAAAAATAATTTTGTTGAAATCAAAGGAGTTTGATGCCCAGGTGCATTTGAAATGCCCTCAGTATGACTACTACATCTTTAGACCCCTAATTATCTTCAAATATCTGCCCTTTATGTCATGTTTACATGCAAAAAAATTCTCAGCAGTGTTAACAGTTGGACTTAATGATCTTAGAAATCTTTTCCATCTTAAATGATTCTGTGATTATAAAAACTGTGCCACTTGTCACTACTGTTGTGTTTCTGACATGGGTGTGTTGGTGTGAGCATTGCAGAGATGTTGGGAGAAATTTATATTTTCAAACAACATTTTTATATAATAGAAAGTGTGTATGAGACCAGATATTACATTCTGCTATTCTGGTTGGTGTGACATTTTTAATCCGGTTACTACCTACTGCATTTTGTGTACATATTCAGTTTAAAGGAGATTGTGTGAGTGGCTCCACAGCAGGCACCATGTGTTTATCAGCTTTTGACGGACTTTTTGATGTTATGAATCATGGAGAAAGGTCTGGCCACATTAAATGAAGATTGGTCCCATTTGGCTTGCAATTTTAAGTACTTACTAGTTTATTTAATAAAGATGTTGAAAAGATGTTGACTGCTTTCTGTTATGTACATGTGTGTGATTCACAGGTGTAGGAGAGGTGGCACGTTCAGCCTCTGGCTCGAGAGGCTCTCCTGGGTTGGGGACAAGCACGTTCTTGTTCTCCAGCACCCCAGGCTGTGTCTCCATTACAGCTGACAAGGGCTGGGAGCAGGAAGGTGTGTGAGCCATGGCTCCTGATCACAGGCTTGCCCCAAGGCCCACTGCAGACTGCCCCAGCCGTGTGCCCGCGGCCTGGCAGAGCACTAAACTGCCAGACAGGCTTAGACAGAATCCCTGGGGCTGCGCCCGGGGCTGCATTTGAATTTCACTGTCTGAATATTGAGTACGTCTGATCCGGGGGGCAGCCTTTGGATGACCCCGGCTCGCGATGTGGAAATAGCCGGAGTCTCAGAGCACAGACAGCTCTCTGAGCTGCAAAGTTAGGTCAAAGATACATGGCTGCGAAGGAGAGAGAGAGCAATTTCAGCTGAGGAAACATCCATGACCTTGACATGCCCCAGCCATGATTCTGTAGCTCTCCACTGGTGCTAATCCATGCTGGCTCAGACCCCAGCTGGGATCAGACAGGTCAGCGCCTGCTTAGAGATTTCTGACTGGAGAACAGAAGCAGAGCTCAAAACAGAAGGAAAAGAAAGAAAGGTTTTAGGATTAGACTGAGAATGATTACATTTGCCTTGGCAGTAGCAATACCACACGCACGTGCAGTGTTGGGGGGCTGCGTTCTGGCAGCACCACACACAGCGCTCGTGGAGCAGCATCCAGGCTGTGCACTGGAGCATTCACTCGACTTGCAGTCTCAGGTGGCTCTGGAGCCAATCCCAGAGCTTGCTACTGGCCTCATGGGGCAGTTTATTGCATCTTCTATTTAATCTTACTTTGGGCAGACTGAGAACCTGGTGACAAGAATGTCCCATGTGTGATTTAGCTCCTGCAGGTGGTCAGGACATGCCTGTCTTAATTTCTGGCACGTACAAGCCAGACGGAGAAAAAGCAAGGAATTTGATGAGGACAGTAGAGTAGTTGCAAGGAACACCCTCCTGCTACTCTGCAATGCAAAGTGAGAGTCATAGCAGGTAAACAGTGTTTTATCTGTGAGGACACAAGGTTGTGTTTGCTTCATGGGTCTCCTTTGGGCTACATAGGAGGGATGTTCATCTGCTTCTTGAAAGCTGCATGTTGCTGCAGTTTGTGACATTTGTGGAGTTACATTATTGGTTTTATTTTCTTAGGAGAAAAGATAAATAGAAAATTACTCATTTGTACACCTGGGCATGCCTTGGACATCAGGACATTAAGGCATTAAAGCTCAAAGTGACCGAGAAGCAGAAGATAGTTCACTGTTTAACATCCAGCTGGAGAACTGTGTTTACTCCTGTATTACATAACTGCTTTTTCAGACAATTTCTGTGTTTTTCCATGCATCTCTGAAAGTGCTTCCAGTTATTCCAGTAAACATGGGTGTGTAGGAAGAAGGGGAGTAATTGCTTTTGAAATGGTTGAAAATAATGCAGTTATAGCCTTGTAATCAGATGCTTCAGGATGTGGCTATTTATTTCACAGTTCTGCTTGCTAGAGATCTATCCTGCAGTGATCAGCCAGTGGCAGTTCTTGGGTTTCAGACAGAAATATTCAGGAAGGGAAATTTGGGGAGATCTACAGATTGAATTTATTCACAGTGATGAACTGCTTTCCAGGGTGAGTGACACATTTAGCTCTGGAAAAATAAGGAATGAGCTAACCAGTTATCACAACCAACCAACCAACCAACCAGCCAACCAACCAACCAACCAACCAACCAACCAACCAACCAACCAACCAAACCAACCATCCATTATAATGGTTCTTTGGTTACTTTCACTGCAGATGCTTTTGGACAAAGTTTTGCTCTCAAATGTCCTCCCCACTACTATAGTTTTCTTGTTGTTTGTTCTTTGTGTTGGTTTTTGTTTTTTTTTAATAACATTGCTGTTGTTTCCTGGAACAGCAAAAAGAGAATTTGATTATGTTTGTATTGTAGCATCATTCAAGAGCCCCATTGTGGTTAACCATGCAAAAAATGGATTAAGAGAAACTCATTCTCAGACAGCTGAGGCAGATGAGCAACAAAGAGAAGGGAGGGACACAGTCAGATACACACATGTATTACTATGATATTTACTTTATGTTTTCAAAGGCAAATAAAGTGAGAGGCATCTCTCAGCCAAATGATCCATTTAACAACTCATTTTCCTGTAATGTTACAACACGTTTGGGTGTTGAGGAGAGAGGCTTGTAGAGTGAGGTGGCCTCAGAGAGATGCATAAGGAGAGCATTCAGGGTGTGGAGCACAAGCACCAACACCTCCACGGGCCCTCCAGGACCATTTTGTTTGTTTTGAACACGTTTTAGCCCATGGGCAGCCTTGCCTGGGCTCACTTCAGAGCGAGGTGGTTATTCTGTAGGATGTGTAGGATGACTGCAGTGCTGTAAATACCCCAGGAAAGGGAGCAGGGCTCGGCTCAGGATGGGTGCGCAGTTTGTGGTGTTGAGTCAGCCCGGCCTGGCCTGGCCCGTCTGGGCCTGCGCTCACCTCGGGCCGGAGCCGCCACGGCCTGAGCGCCTCAGAACCGCTTCGGGCAGAGTCTGGCTCCCCCCAGTTCGTCTCCCTCCACTTCTGGTCTGTAAATATTTGTCCTGTCCACATCTATTGTTGGCACAGAGACATCAGTAGAAAGTTCCCTTAAGCCTTTGCTTGCATATTTGGATTCAGGCCAGTGAAAGTTAAACCTGATCGTCTTAGCCTCTCACTACCCCTGCTCCTTCTTTTTTTTTTCAGTGGTAAATGATGACTCTCCTCGAGATGAGCCAGATTTTCCTGGGGGCAGGTTGGCATTCCCCCAAGACATACACATTTAATGGCATGTGCCAGTGCAAGTAAACAGCAGGATAGAGAGATTTTGTTCTTTTTGTACCCACTATCTAATTTGTTCCTTGACACTTTCCTCACCCACAGGGGGAAGGATGGCTGTCTCTCTATACAAGCCAGAATTTGATTTATTTATTTGTTGCCTTCCTTCCTCAAGCTGCCTGTAGCAGGCACACCGAATTTCCAAAAATGAAGGTGTTAATACGAGTATCGCTTACTGCCCCTCCTGTAACATCCACGCCACTGTTACCCAAAACGAGAAATGCAATTTGGATGAGTCAGGGAGTCTGCCCTGACTCAGACTAACTAATGTAGGAGTGTCTCGGGGTCATGCATATTTCTATTAATAGGGTCAAACTTGAGTAGGGAGCTCTGGTTTGATTTACCTTTATTTAGCAGTCACACCAATGCAGCAAACCCAGCCAAAATAAACCTGGCTTAATTTTGTCTGAATTTGTGATAAAACAAAAGAAAATACAGTCATTACCTAAAGGTAATGAAACACGTTCATTTTATTCTGTGCTCAGCCAACACACTAATTTTTATGTCATGTTCTGCTTTTGCAGTAAAAAGTGTTGAAACCTATTTTTGTGTCTCATATACATCTTTCTTTTCTCCACACAAATTAAACCACAAAGATCTCTCTTGTATTCTGGTCCTTTCAAAGTGTATGTGAAAGGACACTGAGAGAAGCTCTATCATTTCTCCTTCCTACCCTCTCAGTAGACTCTTGGTACAAGGACGAGTGAAGAAAATATTTCTTACTGTTAAGAATAAGTTGTGGGCAGATATTCTCACTGTATCTTTTGTAATACCAAGGTTTATTAGTCCTGGGTCTAGCAGAGTAATTCCATATTAGAAAATCTTTGTGGTGCAAGGTTTAGAATGTGTTTATTTTCTGGCTTCCAGGAAGGCAAATTGTCTTTAAATACAGTGAGTGAGGGGGGAAAAAAAAAAAGGCAATAAATTGAGTAGACTGTCTAAGGAGCTAGGGAAACTGTGTAGGAGAGTAGAAAATATCTGTAGCAGACTGTATGGTGGGAAAACCCTGTATCCCAAGTCTCATATCTCTGGAGTGGCTCGATGAGAATTTCTCCTCAGCTGATACCAGCTCACATTGCTCTATTGACCTTTTTGAGGTTCAATTGATTACCCCAGCTTGAAACCTGACCTTTTGTGTCCAGATAGCAAGGTGGCATAGAACTTCTGTGTCCAGATAGCAAGGTGGGAGAGAGCAGAGCAACACTTCCTAATCTCCACAAAGGCTTCTGAAGCAGATAAAAAAGCAGAGCCCCTGCTTTGCATTCTGTAACACTTTAGCAGAACCAACAGGATGTGAAGCTGCTCTGAACAAGATCACAACAAGGGTTACATGTTCCTGTAACCTTAAAAGTACAGGTGACACTGATTTGTGTTCTCTTCTGAGCTGAAATGTTTGAGATGTAAGCAACCAGAGACTTGGCCCAAGGCACTCAGTCGAGCAGCACTATCACCACAAAGACAGAAATAAAGATCATATCTGGGCACCAGCCTAAGAAGGTTCTATGGATTGTTAAACCAATTAGGGATGAGATAACATGTTCTCCCAGTCACTGGGATAGAGTCTGTCTGCCTTAGAGTAAAAACATAATTGTGCCATAACTAGAAATGCTAGAAATACTCCCTGTCACACTGTCAGCTTCATGTCACGTGTGAAACTCCATATCCTTTTAATGGCTGTGCAAAGCATTAGATGTTAAAAAACAAACAAACAAACAAACAAACAAAAACCCCCCAAAAATCTGTAGTTTACATCTTTCTTCTCTTTTTATTAAGCAATACCAAGAGTCAGAAGAGATCTTGGAGCTCACCCAGAGGAAGTTTGGTGTTTGATTTGAGCATGCACAGTGGATCCCTAAAATTCAAACTGGAGAAGGCCAAGACAAATGTATTTTGTCTTAGAACTCTGTGTTACATGACAGCCAGATGTTGTGCTCTCAGCCTGTGAAACATTTGCAGGTGAAATTGTCTTTGCAGCATAGCAAACGACTTTTCTGTGTTTTGTTGTTTGGTTTTTGGTTTTGTTTTTTTTTTTTTTTTCACTGCTAGGGCTTCACCTCCAGCCATTATTAAATTACTAGGTAGAGAACATGACACAAAGCTCAAGCTGATGTGAGAAAATAGAATTGTATGTATCCACACATGCACCAGCTCTGAAGAACTGATACTGTTCATGTGTTTATTTGGTGTAGATATGATCCACCCTCAGGCTGCACTACAACAGTAAGTGCATCACTGCAGAAGATCACAGGGCCCCCTGTGATCTTCCTTACTGATATGATTCTATAATTTCCTCTTCCTTTGCATCTTTCAGTCTTACTTGCAGCAGGAAGACTTAAANAAAAAAAAAAAAAAAAAAGCTATTGTTGGATTTCTAGTCAACAATATCCTGGGAAAAGCAGCATTGGCTGTTCCACTGAAAAAGTTGCTACAAGATGATGTCATCTGGCAGTAGGGACCAAAACAAGACAGGGTATTGCAGCAGCTAAAAATGACAATCTGCAATGCACCAATATTTAGGTTTCATGGTCCTACAAAAGAGTTTGGGAAAAGAGATGCAACTAAACACTGCTGGAGTTCTGGCTGCTTGCAGGGTGCACTGTGCCTGTATTAAACACATAATATGGTGTAAGAGAGATAAAAAAGTATTACACCTGAACAGAAGCAGACTGTTATATTGGCTCCAAAATTACTTCTCTGCTTAATGCAGTGTTGAATCCAAATGCGTGTGGTTTATAAATCACCTTTTCTTTCTTTTTGAATCATGCTACTTTGTTTTAAACCCTTGGGAAACACTGATGGAAGATGTATTTGTGAAACTGTTTACTAAAATGTCAATTTGAGATTTGCTGTCTAGGATTCTGGTGTCATAATCTCCAGAGTCAGATGCTCAGATTTTTGCTGAAGGAAAGGCTGCTTGTGTTGTGGAAGGTACCTCAGTACTAAGGGCAGATCACAGAAGGGCTCACTGGGTCATTTGTAAGCTGTACAAAAAATTCATATGCAAGTTGTTTTTTATTCTTGGAGAGTTGGCTGCTGCACAGCAACCCTACTGGGCTTTAAAATGTGTGATCACCTCTCCAAGAAGGCTGTGAACAGCAAGTAAAAAAGTGAGGATCCATAAGGACAGAAGGCAGTATTTAATCCTCCTGCTAGAAGGCAACCACCAGGGCACTCTGTGCACGGGTAAGGCAGATGATGTTGTGACTGAAAAGGGCAAAGCACACAAAAATTACAGAAATATGTATAGATCGAGAATTGAATTGTTAGAATTGTTATGGCTGTCTTAGACTTTTGATACAGTAAATACTATAATAGCTGTAATTTTCCATTTTATTTCTTTTTTCTTGGCAACTGTTTTATGACACAAACAGCTGGAATACTTACAAGTCTGATGAATGATTTCCAAAGACCCAGTGTCCTGGATGATTGCTGCCCTTGTGAGCAGGATCACTGAAACTCCCTGTGCAGGCAGCCAGTAAATCAGCAGATCTGTGTGTAAGCATTAAAATGGTTCCCAAAATAGAGAGAAATTAATTGCCACAAGCATTTTTTTTTTTCCTGTGCAAAATGGGAAAATCGAAGCAGCAACTCAAATTAATTGAATGTTTACACGTTCCATAACATTAGATCTTATGGATTAGAGAGTGAGCCATGTTAACCTGGTCAGGGAAGATCTGTTCAATTATTTTTAAAAGCAATGCAGAATACCCAAGTGTCTGGGTGAATGATTATTTTAGTCTAGATAACTGTATCCCTCTCATACAAGTCTCAGCTTCTTTGATCCAAATTTTAGTTCAGTTCTGCCTTTCTTTTGTCTGATTTGGCTGTGTGGATACTTGGATTTTATCTGATATGCCTCCTCTTCAGCAAGCTTCTTATGAATTTAAACTTCTCTGTTTTCCTTTTATGTTTGTTTCTGGTGTCTTTTAACTTGGATGTAGCTAAACAATACTTGGTGTTATGTAATTGAAAAGGTGGTGGTACTCAAGAGCCCCTTAGACCTCATCCAAGCTGAATTTTAAATAGATTTAAATACTAATAATTGGAAAATCAAGCAATGAAGTCTTCCTAGAATATAACATTTCAAATGAACATAAGCCTTTTCTTTTTATTATTTTTTAAAGCAAAATACTTCATTCCATTCAAGCCTGAACTGTATTTTCTCTGAAGTTTTGAAATTGAACAGGACATTGATTATTTTCTCCACAGAAAAACAACCTTTGATGCTGTGGTTTGAATGTTTTTGCCATTTGATTGCTAGGAACAGATTTTTATTGACTTCACATAGTAAATTGCTCATATAGATGCTACTTTTTCAGTGACACATGCTGGGATTATAAAAGATAGTGTGACCTGGGATAGAGCAGAGTATGGTCTACAGCAGTCCCTGTGAGTTATGCAATGTATGCACCATCTCAGTCTTTGCTTTTATAGATTATATTACACATTTCACTGCAGAGTCCGAAATTTTCAGGCTTTTTGCTGTTGGCATAATAATACATTTGTTTATGTAGTGTTGCTCTCCACTCTGTTGTGCCATTGAGGTATTTTTGGCAATGTTTATCTCTGTTGTTTGTGTCTATGGACTGACTACTATTTCTATTTGTGGTATCTAAACTGCTTAATTGACAGTGTCTTTTGTTTGCAGCAGTCCTGTGTGTGAAAACACTTTTGCTTTTGGGAAAAGGTTATGGTCTGTGCAGTCTATCCTCAAACTGCCACTAAGGGCAGTGAGGGCAATGCAGGGACAAGCCCTACACATCAGGCACTGCTGACCTAACAAGTCTTGGGAGCAAGGATTGGCTGCCCAGAAAGGTTGTGGTGTCCCCATCCCTGGAAGTGTTCCAGATCTGGCTGGATGGGGCTCTGAGCAGCCTGGGCTAGCGAGAGGTGCCCGTAGCAGAGGGAGTGGAACGAGATTATCCATCTAAGGCCCCTTCCAATACAAACCATTCTATGATTCCATAAGTCTGTGAACTGGGATCCAGATCTCTGCCCATGCCACTGACTTCCCTGATTACTACTTGTTTCGTTTTCTCCTAACTGTATTGTTCTCTATTTCCAGCTACCATAGAGTTTCAAGGAGGAAGCATAGAGGGTGATCCCATTGAGTGTTTGGTTGTCTGATGATGAGAATACCATCAGAAGAGGTGAAGAAAATTAGTTTAAATTAGGGGTTAAGGTGGAGTTGAACTCACAGTGCCTTGACAAGTGTTTGTGACAGGAAAGGTGGGCGGCAATACCCTCTCTCCCGACCGCCCTTGAAAAAGGATTAATTTTCTCAGCCTTCTGTCTGTCTTTAAAACCAGATTCGAAGCTCTACATCCAAAATGAATGATGATGCTAAATTTTAGAAAGAGATTAAAATTGAGGTTCATCCTTGTACTTAGTGTGTCCTGCTACCTGACTATAGGCTGCACTTCATTTGGTGCACAGGCTCTCTGTATCTCATCTTCTGGAAGTGCCTGCTTGTCCCTATTGCCTCTGTAAGAAACTTCTGATTCTTTTTCCATCTCTCACTTCAGTAAAATGCAAAGGGAAAGTCCCTCATGGGTGGTATCCTTCTTCCTACCCCTTTCTCTGAGATGTGTCCCCTAAAATATTTTTTGGTATTCTTGCTTCTTCACTGCCCAAGACATGAGTCTTATTAAGGAGATGAAAATAGATACAGGCACTTGGAAATTCCTATTGTTCTTCAGAGAGATGACTGTCATGTCCAGGAGAGCAATGCCTGAGACCCATCTGTCAAGATAACAGCTGCTACTTTTTCCATAGTTTGTTTATAAGACTACTGAGTTTAAAACGTAGAGATGGAAAGGACCTATTTATAAGAACAAACTGTGCTGTTAATAGCTCCTTTCCATTGTGGCTCAGAAGATACTTTAAAGGCTTTCTGAATGAAGCCTTTCAGGACATCCAAGGCAAAGTATATTAGTTAATAATATTATTGCTGGATATGCTATTCACTGGCTGATCCTGGTGAAACTACAATGCTTGTTTCACAGGGAATAAAATGAAGGTGAGTTATACTCACACAGCTGTCTGGTGACACAACCTGTTCTTTTTGACATCCAGCTTTTTGCTCTGATCACAAATGTACACTATTCCATATTCTTGCAGGATTCTGCTCTGGAGAATAGTCCCAAGTGCATGATTCAACGTAGATTTAAATTACTGAGATCCAGGTCTCAAACTGTTACATATATTTTTGTATTTTCATTAATATCAGGGAACTGTGCCAATTCACACCAAAGAGAATCTGCAACATCAGGAATGATGAGCAAAAATAGGAAACAAATGTGGCAAAAAAAAAAAATCTCATAGTAATATTATTTCAGAACAAACTCAAAGTTTACAGGCAGAGTGATATTTATGACACTGACAGTGTCTGCCTTGGAACACATAAGACACTGTTTACATTGAAAACAATATTACAAAAATACTCCTTTTTTTTGTGAAAGCAGGTGCATTCCTGGTAGATGGGAAGAGCAAACTATACATCCATGGAAAGATTTGTCCCTTTGATGAGTGTATCTCATCTACCTTTTAAAATGAAGGTCTAGAAAAGTAAAATAAAGACATTTCTCCATTGGAATCCTGCAGCAAATGACAAAGCTTCTGCTCAGCAAAATGCTGGGTTTATCTGATGGTAATGGTAGGCTGAACTTCTGACAATACATTAAGGGTTTCCCAACATGTAAGTTCTTAATGAACCCTTCTCAGAGTTCATTCAAAGACCAAAAGGGGCTCTTATATTCTGTTATTCCTGAGTGTATTGGTACACAGTAAATGACTGGGTAGATCTGTGGTCACCCAGTGTAAAGACTCGGGCAAATAATGCACTGGAAGGCATTTGGTGCCCAAATCAGAACCAGCTTGGTTTTAAGCTGCATTTTATTTTTACTAATTTTGACTGTCATTAAGTAATTTTGGGTGGAATTAACTAACTAGAAGTCTACAGTCTGTCCATGTCAGTGGGGAAATGTCATGTCCATGTCAGCGCAGCATCAAGGTGCCTTTTCCATCCCAGCAAGGGACTCATCCCTTGAGTGAATGTCATGAATGTCACACCAGCAGTGTGTTCCACCTGATCACCCTGGAAACTCTGTGTGTTATGCTGGAGTGAGACCTCATAGTGGCCTCAAATTGGTGTCAGTGAAGTAATGTCTCATTTTTCTGCATGGAATTGCAGGCAGGAGGAGATGACTCCCCAGGAATTCTCCAAACACTTGTGAAGGGAGGGGCTATTGCATAATGCCAGCCAGGAAGGTTATACCACATATCTAAAATAAGATATTACAGGGATGTCTGACCAGTCTAGATCAAAAAGTTGGACAGCCTGGATGAAAAGCATTGGACTTCTGCATTATGTATATTTTATGTACATATGAGATCATGGTGGAACAGCGGTATCTGACTCTGACTTACTTAGAGTATATGTAATCTTGGCATATTGACTGTGGCTGGCTGACATACTGGCTCAATAAACACCCATTTTTACCAACTATTTACTTCTCTGGTTGTGTTCTGTGTGTTTCTCTCTTTTTCCAAGAATGTTTTTCTTTTTCTCCATCTTATTTAAGAACAGAGTAGCTGCTGAGTCCTTTGCACAGTGTTAGATGATTGCTGTGTTTGTCAAGATGAGTCTCAGTAAAACACTCTCCTGTGAAGGAGCTGTAGCCATGCTGAGCATTGAGAAAGTGGAATGTGATAAAGAACCAAGTAAACAAGGGCCTATGGGAAAGAAAGAGCATTCATTCATTCATCAGGGACGTGGGGAGAAATGTTTATTTTTCAGTTCCAAATGCCCTAAAAGCCAACATTTTAGCATATTGGTGTTAAGTGGTAACACATAAATAATATACCTTTTCATGCTCAAATTTATTGTCTTTGGGCATGCCCAGAGAAGCTGTGGATTCCCCATCTGTGGAAGCGTTTAAGACCAGGATGGATGGGGCCCTTAGCAGCCAGATCTAGTGCAAGGTGTCCCTGCTCATGGCAGGGAGCTGGAATGAGATGATCTTTAATGTTCCTTGCAATCCTGACCATTCTATGACTGTCTCCATAGCCCCTTAATTCAGTGCCCTAGTAGAGGTGGGTTGATCTGTCACTAGGCTGTTGTTAGCTTAAGCTGAGGGAATCAGAAATGTTGCACTTAAATTAAGAATTTTAGCACAAATTTTATTCAGAAGGGAACATACTACAAGGCTAGATAGCTGAAAACCAAAAAATGCCCAATCTGAGAACAGCTTATCATTGAAGCACACCTAACTGCTGTTAAGATTGTCACCTTGGGCTGGGAAGGTGTTTCTTCTGGCAGTTTCTTCCCTGGAGCAGAGCAGGAATTAAGAACCTGGTGCTTTTACTCCAAGTCCCCTCTCGTGTGATCTCAGAGCCATGCTCAGAACTTTCACAAGAAACCTCTGAACATGCTTTTCTAGTGCTTTTCCATGTTCCCTGCACCCAGATCTGTGTTGAGAACTCCGGAGTTCCACCTTGGGCCCTTCGGGTGCCGTATCCTGAGAGACAGTGGCTGTCACACTCACACCTATTTCAGTGTGCTTTAACCTGCTACACGAGTGTGTAACTTCCCAGTGGGAAGTCATCTGCACAGTTGTGTATGTGCCACAGGCTAAAATGTTAAATCCACACCCTCAGAACATAGGCAATCATGAAACAAAAAGGGAGGAGGGAAGGAAATACATGTGGCATAGGATGAGACTGAGAAGGAAACTAAGATGAAAAGAAAAGATGGTATTTTATTGCTCTGTTTGCATGGTGCACTAGGTGCTCAGAATTCTTTGGGCGAGCTCTGCTGTTTGTGTTTGTGTGGGAAATCTTGCAGACTCTCTTATTTGTACTACAGCCATGCTTGAACTGTTCTTTGTGCTTTTGGGCCACTACTAGAGGGCAGGGACAGAAAGACCCAGACCAGTGAGAAACATTACCTCTCCCTGCAGACCCTGTGTTACAGGACATGGTGTTTGGGGATAGGGAAACAAGAGATCCAAAGTACTTCTGTATTAATATATTCTCTCTAAAATGCTGCTTTAGACATCTATCGTCCCCCTCATCAGCATTCCCACACTGACCTGATTCTGCCATGCTTATTCAAATGAAATTTGCCTTTTGCTGCAGTCCATGTATATTTTACAGCTGAACTTTGTAACAGTAACAGAATCAAACTCTAAAATAAAACTACTGTTTTAAGGTGATGGGATACCAGAGGAATTGTTTTCTCTTTACAACTTACGTAGAATATGCTTAGTGAGCCACATATCTCCCTTGAAGGTGAATCTGCTTTTCCTTCATTTAAAAGTATGCAAATCCCTAAGGCCGCTAGGACAGAACAATGCCTTTCAGCAGAGTGAACTAGACAATTGCAGGTAATTTTCCTGGCTGTGAAGTCGAGCTAAGTGCAAGGTTCTTTCATATTGTCTTGTGGTTGTACGCAACAGTGATTCATAGCCCATAGTGTTGCATTATTGAAGAGCTGTCTGTTGTGTCTTCATTCCATGCTGTCAACTGCATAATAAATAATTGATTGTGCTGCTCTTACTCCACATTAAAGATATATGAGTATCTAATACAGGAAGAAAATCAAGCAGCAAGGCTGCCTGTGTTCAAAAGATGAAGCATTACTGAAGTGTGCTGCAGTAGCAGGAACTGGGAAGTGCCCACCACCACCATCCATTTCCCACTTCTTCACTTTGAGTCGGTTTGTCATGGCAACAAATGGCACATTCAAGTCCTTGCTGTTGCCTTTCTAGACAAAACGAAATAATTGTGGTAAAGAGATGATATGCTGCAGAGTTGTGCTTATCCCCTTCCCCCTTTTTCTTCAACTATTATCCCTCTAGACTGAAAATTCCCTTGAAGTATTAATAATTTTTTTCTTAAGTGGCTGCAAACTGTCAGGAAAATTCAGTCTAAGACAATAAATCCTTTTTTCCACATAAGACTTTGCTTATATTAAGCAGAGAAAATGTTAGTGGGATAAAACTGAGTGTTTGCAGTGGTATTAAACCTCTATTGTTGAGCCTTTCCCTGGAAAAGTGAGGCTCCCTTTGCAGTTCAGTTGCCAAAGTCTCCACACAGGACACAGTAAGGTGGCCCCTATTCCCACATAGCATAGGGAATGAAAGCGTCTTCCAGCTCACATTCAACACTCTTTGTTTCCATTACAATGGCCATCAGTAAAAATAATGAGACAACAACTTTGTCCAGAAGAGTTTGCTTTGGAAATCAAATCAAGGAAATCAGGTGTGTGCTGCTCACTGTGCTGTGGCAGGAGCAGGCTCATGGCAGGTTACTGGGAGCTGTTGTTATGACAGAAATGTGTAAAACAGTGAATTGAATTTTGAGATAATACTGACATTAAGATGGAAGAAGTGTGAGATGTCTGACTGACGCACATCTGGATTCTGATGGAATGTGTTGGAGAGCTAAGTCCTGGGAAGAAGAAACACAAGGCACTGACAGTATTTGCCTAGAAAACTGTTGCCCAGATCTCTGCATGTAACACCAAGACACAGAGGGATTGTTTTTGTTCCTGAGGCAAACCACACGTTTTTCAGGCTTCAGACTCAGCCACAAGCTAAGTGGGAACACCACTGAATGCAGGGAATTCTTTGCCCCACAGTATTTCAGGATTGAATCCTGAAGACAACTGATCTATTTTAATGTAAAATGCAAGTAACACTGCAGCAGAGTTCTGCTGGTGTGAATCAGCCTGGGATGTGATTTGTGACTTTATGGATGTGTTTTCTCCCACCACCACTTCAGCAATTGTGCTGAACTACGTCTTCCTCTATATATTGGGAAGGCATCAGTGTTGACCCAAGGACTTTTGTGCAGTTACTAGAACCTTTCTGATAATATATTTTCCAGGCTAAAAGTGGATATTAGTAATAGTTGCATGTTGTAAATAGGGGGAAGATCAGAATTTCCAGCCTTTGTGATATTCTCCTGACAGAACATGGATATATGTTGACATAGAAACAATGTATTTTATGAGGAAAAAAAGAAACACTTGAGATAAAAAATTCTTACCCCACAACAACATTAATTCCTCAGAAAGTCCTAGGAACCAAACCTAAAGACCTGTTCCTAACAGCACAGATTGATTATGGGGCATAATTGGAAAGGTGATGGCATTGAGTGGCATCAGAATATAGCTGCTGTCCTGAAGAGCCTCTGGTCTACATAAAATGAAACAGGATAGTGTCCTAGAAACTTCTGAATATCTGCCCCTCTTCCTGCAGCCAGAAACTGTTCAGGAAGTAGCTGTCTTCAAGCATATGTATTGCCTTTATGTTCTGTAGGTAACTACTGTTTGAAAAAATACGGGAATGGAATAATTCCTACATGGATGATGCTGTTTTTTATAGTCACCTATTTAATACAGTTTATCCCCTCAATACTTGTGAGGTAAGTGAATCCCATTGTATAGGATAAAAAGAGAGCAACTACTGAAATCAAGAGATTTGTCCTGGATTAGGATGCTCATCTTCTGATTCCCAGAATTTGTCAACACTGCAGAGACAAATGATTCAGTAAGCACTGGAGTTAGTCAAGCCTGGGATGCAATTTTGCTTACTTAATTTAGGGATGGATGGCTGAGTTAATACTGCCTCACTAGGGCCCTGTAAAAACCTAGCAGTCTAGCATTTGGTTTAAGGTACCTGACCTTTTATAAGATAGTTGGCTGAGAATGATAAACAGTTCCAGAAGGTTATTTCAGCCCTAACATCTAAATCTAGGTGGGATGAAACATTCTTGGAGATACCCCTCTTTCTCCACTAACCATAGGAGTAGTCTAAATGACAGGTTGAGATGCAGTTTCTGCCTTTGAAGTGGATAACTTAGCAGTAGAATTTACACATGAATTTTCCATGTTCAGGCACAGAAGCTTGACAGACTATCCATGGATGGCCTCCAGTGTTCTCTCTCCAGTCATGCTTTGTGTGGATAACAATTTGGCCATGGTTTGGGGCAGGGTTTTGTTGGGACAGTAGATGTATTAGGTGTCTAACAGGTGGGCTGGCTCTGTGGATTTGTGCTATGTGGTTGCTTATATTCCCAGCTGAATTGTTCTCAGATGAAAGAAGAAAAGTAAGCAAAAAGAAACTTAGTCTGTGGTCCAGCCTTCCCATTCCTGACCTCTCCTCAATAATAGAGTTTCTCTGATAAAAAAGATTGAGCCTTTCTCTTGGTGGAAGCTCTTACAGGCTCTTTCTACACAGATTTCTTCATTACATGTGTAGGATCTTAATGTTGGTATGATCCCTGTTCCTGTGCCAAACGGGGTTGAAATTGGCTCAAAGAATCACACATTATTAGGCAAGTGCAGACAGTGTCATTTCATTAGCCCTCTCCCCTTAGGAAACAGACTTCAGTGATGGGATCTTAGCTAAAATAGTGCAGTGTTAAAAAGTAGTGCAGACACTGCTGCAGGCACACCTGTGTTTTAATAAGAAGTAATAACTTGTGTTGAACCTCGCCTGAAGTTGTGTTTTCACTGCCAGTTTAGCCCAAATGGCATTGTAGTCCTGGCAATTTGGATGGATCTGTGGTCATATTCCTTAATAAAATGATTCATCCTCTTTAATCTGCAGCTTCAATGAGCTGAACATCAGTGGTTCAGTAGGACCCATGATCTGAAATGTCTCCTTTTTTACACCCATTTTAATTTTTAAAACCTGGTTTTCAATTTGGATGCCTTGTAGATAAGAATGTTTTCAAATCCATGCCATTTCTGATAACCAAGCTTGTGCAATTAATTATTTTAATACAATGATTGTTCCCTTTCAAAAACCTAAGGGTTTTTTAACAAGTAGCCATATAGGCATCTAGATGTCCTTGCTCAGTCAAAACTCATATTGATTGTTCTGACTTGCAAAACAATGTCGTTGCTGAGCTCCAGATTGTGGGTTTTTTCCTCCTTGCTTTTAGCTAGATAAATAAATGTGTAGGCTGAAGATGGGCATCCATCCTTGTTGAAGAATATTAACTAAATCAATTTTTTCACCAAAAAAAAATCAATTGGTGCATTAGCAAGAGATAAAATACAGCATTGTGCTCCCAGGAGCCTGCATAGCTAATTCTGTGTGGTGGGTTTAGTGTTGGCTAATTATTAGTGTACTCACTAGAATGTATTCACTTACTTTGCGTTGTGAGGTAGGACTAGGAGAAAAGTAAAGTAGTCTTAAAGCTTTAAAAGGGTATAAAGAAAAATTTATTAACAGTAACTAAAAGAAAGAGTAATAAGAATCAGAATAAAACTCTTAGGATAAGTCTCCTCTCCCTACAACTTTTTTTTTACTAATAATATAAGGAACAAAACCTAAACTTTTAGTTTACTACTTCTAAAATAGCTTGCTTAGGGAAAGAAGTCTTTCTTGTTAATATTACAGAGACTTTTTAATAAGAAAACAGTTTTCTTGTGGTTTTCATGAATAGTAGTTGTTTGGGGAAATCTGTAATTGTGAAATCTTTCTCATTTTCTACAAGCTTTTTTAACAGGTGTGTTTATGGGTTATGTTAACTCATGGGGGTATTGTTTTAAAGATTAGTTGTTTAAAAGTAAAGGTTTTAATTATTTATCTCTAAAATCATCTTTATTTTTGGGAACAGAGGTCTTTTCTCTTTGGGGGTATAGGGTCTCACGACTCTTCTTTCTTTTCCTGTTCAAACTTCTTATGGGATTATAGCTACTTTAACATCTGTTTACTTTGGTATGGAGGCTTTTGCTTGGTATCAGTTTGAACCCTTCATCTTCCTATGCTTTTATGTGTTATAGGGAAATAGAGTCTGATGTATCAATTACATCTTTCTCTATAGTTTTATACGAAGATTTCAGCTCTGAGATTAAGGCATCTCATCCTTTCTATCTGGGACTTGACTTTTTTTTCACTGACTTTGATGTCTTCGTGTTGTTTCATTATGTGCCTGCACTTGTTCTTCTTCTCTCACTTGAGGGAGGATTGAAGTATTGAAAGAGTTAATATTTTGTTTGGTGCTTGTAGATGTTTACTTGACTTTGGCGACGTTGGTAGCTTGTGGTGGGAGCTGTGGCTGGGGCTGTGTCAGGATCGGCTGCACGGCTGGTTTTTGGGTTTTGCCGTGTTTAATTCTAGCTGTAGGGCCACTCTGGGAGGGCTGGAGGGCTGAGTTTGGCCTCAGCCGCACGATCTTGTGCAGTGGCCGTGCCTGGCACTTGTCACTTCTTTCCTGATTGGAACAGAAGGAGGAAGTTCCCGGGTTTTTGTCATTGTTAACACGTGTTTTTCACTGAGGCGTGTATAACTTTTCAGTGGTTCAAAGCTTTGTATAATTTCTGTGAATACCTCCCGTGCAAAACCAGGGCACTCTTAACTCTCAGAATCAGACAAAAAAAGATCTAAAGTTCACATCTAAATCCGTATCAGAGCTTCTTCAGGGCACACGGAGTCTTGGACTCATTTCCAGACTGGATGTGCATTTAAAGGGCACTCACATAAAAATTGACCCTCCTGCCAGAGCTTCAGTGAATGCAGACACATTCGACTCTGCATCCCAGTTTGTCTTCCAAAAGCAGTAAGGTAATGACAGAGGAAGTTACATTTATTAATCCACAACCTCATGAATTTTCAGCTGTTGCTGAAAATAGGATGTTGCTGTAAATATAGAAAAACCTGATTTCTTCTACGACGCCTAACACATCTTCTGTGGGCATTCTCTAGTAAAATGAATTTGTTTTTAAATGGTGTATCAACCTAGCAAGCTCATGGGAAGGTGGAAATGTTACTTTAAATGGGAAACATTGTCCAGGAGCTGTTGTCAGAATCTCTGAAGAGTTAATTCTGATTCTGCTGCTGGTTTGATGTGGGGTCTTTAGTAAACCATCAGAGCTTTAAGCTAAGAGTTTTAATAGGATTTAGTTACAAAGTTAAATGAATGCATAATAAAGTGTTGTGGAACTTTGCATCTGAATCTGAACTTTCAGATTGAGGCTATTTTATAATAAATATCTTCTTTACCTCCTTGGGCTAATGTGAAGAGTAATTAATGTTTGCGTACTGCTTTGAACATGCAAACTGTAATGACGGTACTAAGTTTTAGTATTAAAGCTATTAAATATTGGGATTCTCTAATAGCCTCCTTCCACTTCATAGAATCCTAAGGTTTTATAATGTGTTTAAAAATAAAAGTGCTCTGAGGAAGGACTGTCACTTAAATTTAAGAGCAAATACTTCAAAAAGGATTATATTATATGCCTGAGAGTTCCCCCCGAGCTGCTTCTCCCTGCCTGCCCTCCCCCAATACAGGCTGAATTTCTATATTACAAATGAATCCATCTTAGTCTGTAGCTGGAAAACCTTGTTCAGGAGCTGCTGTGGCTTCCCAGCCTGCCTGGAGGGATTTGAGGATTTCACTGAGCTGATACATTGCATAATATATGTGAATTTCCCCCTGTATTGGTGAGGCCACTCCTTGAGTTCTGTGGCCAGTTCTGGCCCCATTTCAGGAAGGACATTGAGGGGCTGGAGTGGGTCCAGAGAAGGGCAGTGCAGCTGTGAAGGGTCTTGAGGGTAAATCCTGTGTGGAGTGGCTGAGGGAGCTGGGAGTGTTAGTCTGGAGAAGAGGAGGCTCAGCAGGACCTCATCACTCTCTACAACTCCCTGACAGGCGGATGGGGGTCAGGCTCTGCTCCCAGGGAACAAGTGACAGAGCACAAGAAAATGGCCTCAAACTGTGCCAGGGGAAGTTTAGCTTGGACATTAGGAGGAATTTCTGTAATTAGACATTGGAATGAGCTGCCCAGGGAGGTGGTGGAGTCCCCTGGATGTGGTACTCAGTGCCATGTTCTGTTTGACAAGGTGGCATTGAGTCAAAGGTTGGACTCAATGATCTCAGAGGTCTTGTCCAACCTCATTGATTCTGTGATTCTATGTACTTGCATCAGAGCACAAATACAACACTTCATTATTTTACTGTGGAAAAACGAAAGGATTATATCAGGCACTAATGGTAATGGTTATGAAACATTCCTTATGGGCAGGTTATTCCGTAGTTTTCTTTATAAGGCCTTGAGCACATGCATAGGTGTGTCAGAAAGACCAACTTGGACAAATGTTGGACTTGGCTAATGGCTAATTTGCCTTAATATGGCATTTGATTTTAATATTGATGTAAAATATCTGGGCAGAGAACCCCACTGGAATAATCAAACACTGTGTGCTCGTAACTGCAAGTCAAGAACTCCATTGCCACTGATTTAACTACTAATGAATTTGGAGACACCTGTGTCTGAGCTGTTGTTTGGACTTACCTTTATTCATTGCACAGAAATAAGGCACTGCTGGGACAGTCATAATGTACATCCCTAGATCTGGTTAAATGAATTGCTCCCTGAAAGTGCATTTTTCTCTGACTTGATTATCTGTTTTCTCTGAGTAATGAGTTCAGAAGTAGCTGGCTACATCTTAGAAGCCTAAAAGTTGGTAAAATTAATCCTACCTTTTTAGTCTCCATTTCTCATTCTGGCACATCTCTTCATATTTACCTTTGATTCATAGTACAGACTTTTTAAGCAAGCAAAACATGGTTCTTTGTTATTGGACAATAATTGATGGTTTTCACTGAAAAATAAAATTTGTGCATCAAGCTGATCTGTTAATATAACTGCTTTAATGGAAAGAAACAAGTAAGACTATCTTTGATACTGGATCTTAAAGACCCTTTTTCTCAGCATTTTCTTTCAAAGCTGGACTTGTTAATGTTCTTTGCAACCAAAGTCTTTCTCAGATTAATGAACTTCTCTTTGTATAACCCCTTGCATAGGAGAGTCATGGTATATGCCCACAGCACTGGCTCTACAGCACTACAAAGAAAGGATTGATTCTAATATATAAATATCAGCCCAACCTTGCAATATCCAAAGTAAAGCATTTTAGGTACCAGGTACTTCTAAATTGAAAGCTACTGTAATTCTCTACAATTTGAAAAGAGAAGGAGAACAGCTAATCACGTAGTGCTCTGTGAAGGCTTCTCCATTTGCTGGGGAATCTGGGCATGTGTTCAAAACCCATGGACTGAAACAATGCCCATCCAAAGGAACCAGTAACATGTTCTGTGACCTTCTCTCGTGGCTGAATGAAAACATGAAGAATGAGGGTAGTAGAACATTTATATAAATGTCTTTGCTGCTTTACTTCAGAGTCTCTTCTTTCTGTGTGAGGAGAGACATGCAGTTGTCACGTTGTGTAGAGGTTTCACACACGTGGTGTGGGATGGCCCCGCTTGTGTAACACACCTGGATCAGGCACCTGGCTTGGGATTCTCTCCTCTGCTGCTTCCCACTTGTTCTTTGCCTGCTTTTATCCACTTAGGCAGGGAGCTCCACTGTGCAAACAACAGCTCTCCTGTATGTCTGTGCAATGTTTGGTGCAATATGGGCCATAACCTATTGCATTGAGAACAATAAAAATAATTTCCATTTTAGAGCCTAAATTACAGGAAGGCAAAGGTAACAATGTGGTACCACTGCAGTTGTCTCTCTTGCCTTTTGAATGACACTTCAAAGTGAAAATGGAAGTGAGCAGCTGATGTGACCAAGACATTAATTTTTCACTCCTTCCCTCTCCTCCAGCACTTAAATTTAGATGTTTAAATTTCAGCTCAGGCTGAAACTGTGTGTCTTGTTTTGGCAGGAATGCTGCAGAATGGAAAGAAGTTTGATTCCTCCAGAGACAGAAACAAGCCTTTCAGGTTCAAGATTGGCAGGCAAGAAGTCATTAAAGGATTCGAAGAAGGTGTTACACAGGTACTAATAAATTGTTGTGGCTAAACCTGGAGCTTGCTGAAGGGTGTGTGAGGGCAGCAATGTCCAGGGCAGTGGTGACCAGACCAAGTGAAATCACAGTGTAGGATATGGAGTGTTTTTGTGAAAGCATGGTATTTCCTGTAGTTTCCATCCATCCATCCATGGCTATCCCCTGCTCACGAGCCTTTCCCCATGCTATGCATTTGGGAGGGGAGAGGTGAAGTCCCCTCCCCAGGTGCCATATAAGCCCTGTCCCTCTCCTGTGGGCAGCTCCACAAACAGACAGCAGTGGCCTCTAAAAATGTTGAGGTGGCAGCTCTTTGTGGAGTGACCTCTATTCAACTAATCCATAAAAGCCCAAGCTGCCCTTTTTGATGGCATCCATGATCCAGCTACAGATTCTGACCCTGACTGAATAAGGTACCAAACTGCACTGTTACAGTTTTATGACTTCAGACTCCCAGCTACAAAACATTCACTGGCCAGCCCTATGCTGAGAGACAGAAAACTGCCCTCCATTAATTACAGTTTGAGTACCAGCACAGTAAAAGCCCCACAATACAATGCTAGGTGTTGCTTTTTGTGCAGTGCTGTGAGGGCCCCACACATGAGGAGTGTGATCAGGCTGCTCAAGAGTACGAGTGAATGAGATCAGGGTGCAAATTCCTCCTGACTTCCCATTTCAGGATCCAAGAGCTCAGTGTAGGAGGCAACTGCTCAAATACTCTTATAGGGACAATTTTAACAAGGAACAAGTTCTTATGCTTAAGTAGAGAGAAGAGAAGAATGCAAAATGAGAAACAATCCACTGAGAAAGGATGCAACCACGCTTTTCCAGAGAGGGGTGGAAGAGACAAGGGTTTCCAGCCCTATGGAGAAAGCAGTGCCAGCATTCCCTTCTCTCCAGCCAGAGAAGTCCATTTGAGGAATCCTAGACTGTGAAAAATACCCTCTTCCTCTGAAGGATTTGAGTTGGACTGTTTAATACTTGCTTTGCAGAAAGGCCTAAGAGAGCTTAGGACTGCAAAGCTGTAGGAACCAGAAGCCAGTGCAGATAAAGCAGCAACAACAAGCACTGGGTGAATCAATTCATCCCTTCCTTGACTGCTCTCACTCCCGACTCCTGTCCCTTAGAAAAGAAGTGGCCGAGAGCCATGCCACAGAAACCCGTGTGGCCACACACTGCCCTCCTGCTCCTCCTAGTGGATCACTGACACAAGAAGAGCTCGTGGCTGTCTCCTTCCACCCCGGGGTTTGAGGGATTTGGGGAGTGTGCTGGACAGAGTCTCTTGGAACAAGGCAGTTCCCTGTGTCCAGCACACAGATTTCACAAACCTTGGTGTAACAACTGTCAGATGTCAGCAGGGTCTGCATTTCTCTGGTCAGCTTCTGACAGTCCAAGTTTGCCTCATCCCTAAAACCCCAGGCATGACCTACCAGCTGCCTGGTTTGCAGGTACACATCCAAGCACTGGACAGCCAGCCCCATGGAAAATCTCTGTGGGGACCAGGGGAAGCCATCAGCTTGGACATCCTCACCCTCATGCCATGGGTACTCCTTGAATGTGGGAAAGTTCATATCCACATTTTTCTTCTACCCAAAGTAATTGACTCTCTAGCTTTGTATATTTTATAGAACCTGAAAAGATTCTCAACAGGAGCTACCACATAATCTGTAGTCCAGTGATGTGCCCAAGCGTGGGAGAGAGGTCTGAGTTAAAATCACTGATTCAAATCAGGGGATGTTTCTTGGCCAGTGAATATTCCATCATCAGTGTATGGTGCATGAACAGCAGTTTGAAAATGTTCCAAAATACTCAGTTAGAAGATAATTCCTGATCTCAGTGAGCAGTTCCCTTCAGAGCCAGCCTGGAGTGAGGGAAATCAGCATTCCTGCCCATCCAGGGGCAAGAGTCTCTGCCTGGATAAGTAGCAAAAGTGAGATGTCTGCCCTGGGGCTTGGACTGAATTTAGGGAAGTAAGTGCTGAACCTGGCTGTGTTGGGCACTGATCTGTCATGAATAGAGAGCTCTGAGGCCATTTCCTAGTGCCTGCTGATGGCATTCCTTGTCCCTTGTGCTCTGCAGGAGGAACTGAGACCTCCTGCAGCCTGCCCCACTACAGGCAGGGTGGACCAAGCATTGTGTTAAAAAGATTTTGTGTCACTTCCAGGCTGGTTCTGGCAGTTTAAATAACTGCTGTGAGAGTACAGATCATTGAGGAAGCCCATGCCCATGTCTCAGCTGTTTGTGGCAGCTTCAGCTTGAAGTGAAACCACTTGGACTCAGAATCATAGAGTGACTTGGGTTGGAAGGGATCTTAAAGATCTCCTTTCCAAGCCCCAGACTCAATAATCCAGTAGTCTTAAAGGTCTTTTCCAAACTAAACAATTCTATGAATCTGGTGATCCCAGCGCTCCTTGATTCTGTAAATCTGCCAGGTAATGATTTTTTTTTTTCCTCCTAATCCTGTTTTTTTTGTCTGTGTGTGTTCTCTTTTCCTTTCTCTGACGTCCAAAACCCAGATGAGCTTAGGACAAAGAGCAAAGTTGACCTGCACACCTGAGATGGCCTATGGAGCCACAGGCCACCCTGGAGTCATACCTCCCAATGCCACACTCCTCTTTGATGTGGAGCTTCTCAGGTTAGAGTGAACCTTCCCAAGGGAGCTGGCTGGAGGCATCTGTTAATAACCATCCGTTCCTTCCCGCCTTGCCAGCGGTGGGAGGAATCTTCACTGGAATCCCGACCTTCCCTGCTCAAGCTGTCCTGTCAGTAGCGCCTGACGCTTGGTTTCCTATGCCTTCCTTCTCTTTTATAACTTTGTGGTGTCCGTATTTGCCTTTTATTAGAAGCTTTGCTCTGAGGAAAAATGTCTCCGGGTGTAACATTTCCGAGTTGTACATTTTATTGAATTTGCATGTACGAAGAATTCACGGTGATGACTGAAAATATATATAAATATAAATATATATATATATATTCCTTATTGAAAGAACCACTGCCTTACTGTACACTTAAACAAAGAAAAAATAACCACAAAAGGTGCTCAAAAGAAAAAAATCCAATGTACACCTTGTACATGAATGGGCATTAGCCAAACAGAGTTACCTGCGCTGCCACTTTTCTCAACTTGTACGTTCTGCTTGCTGCTGTTTTAAAAATATACTGTCTCATTTAAGAATTATAAGTATATATATAAAACAATAAAATCTTGATACTTTACCGATTCTCATCCTGTTTTTCTCTTCTGGCTACTGGGATGCTCTTTACTGTACAAGAAGTTCTTCAATCATCAACACATTTTTTGTTAATTATTTCTCTTATCTGAAATACATGTAGCTCCATGCACTGCTTCTATTAGAGATAGCCCAGTGGAAGATCTCTGTGGGACCAGAGGTACCAGGGACATGCAAGTAAGGGATACTGGGACAGTTTTCCTGACTCTCCATTCCCCTGCCTCTATGGCCTCTCAACTCCAGCCAAAATTTGGCTGCTGAAGAGATGGAAAGTGCTGCTTGTCAAAGACATGCAGTGCTGGTCTAATTCTGTGCCTTTACAACAGTAAAACTAGTGTAATATGTTCTACTGGAGCTGAGCAAGGCTAGAAAAGAGCAGGATTATGTGCATCCACCTTTCAAAAGAAATCTGGACTGTGGGATGATGTGGCCACTGAACACTCTGGGGTTTGTAGGCTGTATCAGCTGCTGCTGTTTACAAAGCCTGCAAACTGACCATGTGCACTGGGCCTCTGGCACTTGAGACTCAGCAATATTTATTTCATTTGCTGCTTACATGAATTAATGAAATGTTGGTTTCTCCTCTGGAGGCAGGAAGATGTCTTGGCTGTTACTTACCTGGATTTGGGAGCAGGACCTGATCAGCAAAGCTTTCTTTGTGCTGTTATTTTGCCTTGTCTGATTTCTTTCCATTAGGCTCATTTTTCCTCTTTGCTGTAGAAAACCAGGGCATCCCTGGGTCATGACCTTACTTTTATTTAACTTGACTATAAACTATTTGCATGCTTTTCTGCTAACAGATGTTTTGATGGTCATATTTCAAACAGTTGTGCTGTTTCTATACCTGTGTAAGGAGAATACTCCTGCCATGAGCAGTAAGACAGCAAAGCTACAGAGATGACCCCAGGTGACACCTCCTGGAGTTGGGAGAGGCAATGAGCACAGAGAATCAAGACTGGTGATCTGGCCAGGGACCATGGCTCACTGTCTTCTCTCTCCATATGTTCCTTTTACCCACAGAGCTGCATTTATTTCAGCTTGTTAATTAATAAACCCATAAATTCATATCTTACAGATTTTTATACACTTGAGTGGAATAAATTTTTTTGTCACTCTGCTTTCCATAAAGAAATGAAGAGATTTTCAGAACCCTTTTTTTGGTGGAAATCTCAGGTCACTGCAGCAGCTGGGTTACACCTCCACTAATAGTACTTTTATTTAGGATATGGTAATTTCCTGTTAAAAATTGGTAATTGGATCTGTCAGGATCTGATGTCCACCACCTTTCCCAAATAATTTGAAAAGGTCCTGCTCTCCTTTGGCACTGCCCTGGCCTCTGTCACTGGCCTTCCTTTCACTGGGTCACAGATTGCATTTCCCAAAGTCTTGGTTGAAGGTGGTGTGGCTCTGCTGTGCCTGTCAAACACATTTGATTCAGCACATTGGTCTAAGCTGTTCCTATCAATGGCCCAGTTTAAGTTAATTGCTTATTGAAAAAAAAAGAAAAAAAACCCCGAAGTGTAATAGAATTACAGAATGGTTTGGGTGGGAAGATAATTAAAGATAATTTTGTTCCCAACCTCCTGCCATGGGCTGGGACACCTTCCATTAAACCAGCTCATGCAAAGCCCCATCCAGCCTGGCCTTGAACACTCCTAGGGATAGGACATATACAACCTCTGTGGGGAACCTTTGCCAGTGTCTCACCACCCCTCACAGTAAAGAATTTTCTTCCTAATCTATAATCTAACCCTGCCTTCTGCTAGTTTGAAGCATTTCACCCTTGTCCTGTCACTCCATGTCCTTGTAAATAGTCTCTGCATCTTTCTTGTCAGCTCTCTTCAGGTACTGGAAGACCACAGCTAGGTCACCCCAAAGCTTCTCTTTCCCAGGCTGAACAACCCCAATTCTCCCAGCCTTTCCTCATGGGAGAAGTGCTCCATCCCTCTGATCATCCTGGTGTCCCTCCTCTAGACTTGGTCCAACAGGTCCATGTTCTCCTTGTGCTGGGCACCCCAGAGCTGGATGCAGCACTGCAGGGGCGGTCTCACCAGAGACCAGCACCAGCTTTGGGCCCTTTCCTGAACATCCCAACAGCGAATGGTGATGCCAAGGATTGTGTGAGTGACGCTGGAATGGCCCCATGCTCCCTCCATCCCCTCTTGGCCTTGCTGTTTGGGAGCTTCTTCTGCATGTGAGGCAGTGATCAGGGCATGGCTCTGCCCTTCTGCTCCTGCGGTTTCTCACCACATTCCTGCTGGGCTCCAAGAGCTGATCGTGCTTGATCTTATCACCTCTATCTGCAGAGCTGCCACTGTGCCCTTCTCTTCTGCCCTCCCAGCACAAACCAGCCATTTCCCACTCTGTAAAATCCTTATTACAGCTGGCTGATGAAGCTCTCCCTCATCGCCTCCTCTCTGCGGAGACCTTGGTTGGAAACAGGGATTATTACATTTTTCATGCCAATTTCATTAAAAAGAAAAAATCTGAAAGGAAAACTAATTGTGCTTTGTGATACTTAGGGAAATTAAGTCTTCAAGGAAATGTAATCTTGAGCTCTTTATTCGACTGCAAATGCGTTAATTTATTTAATTGTACTATCGATCAACACAGTACATATAATTATTACCCCTATATAATAGATTGGAAAAAATTTACTGTCATTACCTGTGTAATCAGATATACTCTCGTTACTAATTTCTAAACAGATTCAATGGAAAAAAAACGACCTTCCAGTCTTAATTTCATGCCCTACTTCCTGAAAAATTAAACGGGAAGTGAGCATACACAAAACCAGCACAGATGCAGAGTGCGAGTCTGGTAACATCTGCTTTATTTGCTGCCCCTCTGCCATTCATGAGCTGAACTCATTTCCCTGTTCTTTGATATTACATTTCAAACAAAATCTTGAGTAGATCTCATCAAAACAGTCCTCCGGGCATTCCATTTCCATTCCCCCTGTCTTGCAGGTACAAATTATTATTTCATTTTACATGTGCAGGGACATTGAAAGCCCTGAACAGGCACTGGAAGAAAAACTATGAAATGGAATATTTAATGAAAGGCAGCAGCTGAGCTCTCAGAGAAATCAAAAGCTGCTGATCTTGAGGATTCATTGAAGGAATTTTTATTAATCTTATTACCCTAAAGAATTGCTTTTTATATATGTTTTTCAAACAGTATCAAATCCTCATCAAAACAGACACTGCAGTGCAAGCACCATGCTCTCTGCTATTGACAGAAGCAATGTGGTATTTGCATATGATTTAAAACAAGGCTGGCAGCACACAGCACCATTATTGGCACTCTGGTATTTATTATCAGTGTTCATTATTTATTAGAACCATAAATCAAGCATGGCAACAGCACCTCCAGTTCCTATTTCAGCAAGGAGCCTTCTCAGTTCCCAACAGTTGGTGTAAATGATTTCAGTTATCCAAGGGTTTGGTACATGGATGTGTAGATAGATACATGGCACATATAAATATTTATATATATAAAAGATACATATTTGGGGGCAGAGCAGTTTGTAATCCTTGAAAAGCCATGGATGCTCACATAGAAGCAAAGCCCCCAGCAGGATTTCATTAATTTAAAGACTTTTAATGCAACCTGGTTCTTGCCTGAGAGCTGTTGGTTTGTGTTAATCTGATGGGCAGGAGCTGGCAGCCAGGCTGGCTATGGAGGGACTGCTCACTTAACCCAGCTTCCCAGTGCCTGTTCCTGACCTCAGCTGGGGTTACTGCGGCCCGCAAGGCTTCTCCCTGCAGAAACAGCATCTGTTTTGAGGGAGGGATGCAGGGATGGGGGAACCACACACTAAGCATGGCTCTGGCTCACATCCCAGTGCCTGTGGGCAAGGGAAGGCAGGGCAGATCTGCTCCAGTGGGATGCTCCAGGGTCAGGCACGAGATAGAGCTTCAAGCACCCACCCAAAGCTGAAATCACACCTCAGCCATCGTGGCTGCTTTCCCCCAGGGCTGGCTTGGAGCTCTCTCTTCATGAGCCATTACTGAACTTTTCTTTGTAGCATCTGATTTATTTTGTAATATTTTGAGGAATGAAGAAAATAGGACCATTCAGTGCAAAATGAAGAGTGTTTAGTTTCTGATCGCTTCCAGCCAGTAAATGTGAGTATTGCTGTGAGCCCCTTCCACCTGCCAAAGGAGGTGCACAGCACAGAGCAGCTGCCAGGGATCTCCTCCAGGTGACAGGGGGGCATTGTTCCCACGGGAATCCCTGTAGCCACAGAGACAGATGTGCTACAGCTGCTGCCTGCAGCAAACCCTCAGGGGATGAATGGCTCCCATCTCACAGCACAAGTTACATGCAGGAGGAGCACAGCATGAAGGCAGCCTTGATGAAAAAAAGCAAGATAGGCAGACATTTATTTTTTCACCAAATGGACACAGTGTTGATCCTGAAGTGAGAGATTCCAACAAAAAAGTAATTTCAGAAAATGGAAGCATTCCTCTATGACAGTACAATACACTGAAAACCAAAACTGAATTACAAATTCCAGGCAAAGTATATTGTTACCTGCACTGGCTGGAAGTTGTCTGGTCAGGGGAGTGGAACATCACATCCATGCAAATAAATCCTTCCAAGGCAGGATACATTCACACAACATTCACACAACTTCCAGCTGGTTCAGAACACAGGCAGAGGTTATTCTTTCCCACTTCCAAAATATACTGGTTATGCACACTCTGGATCACACTCATTTTTATACACAGGACATGAGTACTGAAAATAGAGCAAAAAAAATGTAAATTTGTTTTTCCTCCACCACATGCTACACCTAAAAATGTATATACAGAAAATGTGTTACAGTTCAACCATGCCAAGTAGAAAACAATCACTACAGGTATCAAAATGAAAACCTTCATCTGTCTTATTTTGGTCATATGTTCTTCAATTCATATCAAATCTTTAGTCCAAACCTGGGACTCACAACAAAGCCCCATACACTTCTTTTTTCTGTAGCGTGAGAGCTGGGTTGTTTCACTGCAGCCGAGCAGAGCTGGCACCATCACTGGGAACAAGGTACTTGGACTGTAGTCCCCTTATCAGCTGGATCCTTTTAGAAGCCATTCATCTTCTAGAGTTTGTGAAAGAAACTTTGTTACAAACACAGGCTTGAGCTTGCTTTGTTCAGTCAAACACAGAACCTGCTCAGTCCCTTCTTGAAAGCTCCTGCGACAAACAGGTCAAAGCAGCCCTTACCAGGTCACCCTCAGCACAGAGAAGCCATGTTGCCTTGGGGGATTTAATTTTAAGCAGATCTCCCTGTGTTCTACATTTATTTAATCCTAATCTGGATATAAAGACTCATATTGCAGTTTATCAAATTCATAAGAAAAAATTACACTTTGTTAATAACTCCTATGTTTAGGCCCAGAACTTGACGACAGGGCTTGGAAACAATTTTCCAAAAAGGATCAGTTTATTTTGGTGGGTCTGTGTTAATTCCGTATTTTTCCTTGAGAAGCTTAAGCTGTTCTTCTTTCTTCTTTGTGTCCATCTTTTGGAATGCCTGTAATTAAGAAAATAAAAGATGTAAGAAGACAAAAGAAATCTCTCATCTCATGACAGGTTATTTCCCAGTATCTGCAGCAAGCACCACACACACAGCACTGTTTGATTCTTGTCCTTGGAGAATGTCGCAGGGCCCTGGATGTTGTCAGTGACAGGGAGGACATTGAGAACTGGAGACTTTTTACCCATAAACAAGATCCCACCTCCTGCTACAGCTGTGCAATTATGGGGCCTCTGCACCCTCTCCTCCAGAGTACACTCCCCACAAACGTGTTTTTCCCACCCTTTGTCCAAAGGCACTTTTTTGGTACACAAATCACCAAGTAAATATGAAACTCTGACCACGTATCCTATTCACTCCCTCTAACAGTTTGGATTTTATTTCTTAAAAATACCCAAGAAACCGTCTTTACAAACTGATGCTGGGGTTGTTTTTTTGTGACAGCTCTGTTCAGAGATGACTTCCCCAGCTGTGGCAGTTTTGCATGGGGGTGTGTAAGGAAGGGATTAAGGAAGCCCAAATGCAGTACCCTGTTTGCGTTGTAGTACAGAACCACGAGGTATCTGTTGCACACGTTGAACCCCGACAGGTGGTCACAGGCGTTCTTGGCATCGAAGATGTCCTCGTACACCACGTAGGCTGTTCCTCTGGTCTCAGGGGTATTCCCACTGCACACCAAGGGCACAATCAAGGTCAAATAAAATGAACAAGAAATAGTTTATTTATTTCACCGTGACTGAGATTAGATGAACTAATGCAACTTCACTAAAAACCAGTTTGTTATTTTTTCTAGGTATTAAACTACAACCCTGCTTTCCACACCAAACAGTTCAGAGCCAGAGACAGGAAAACAGGAAAATGTGCTGTATTTTGCTCCATAAGGGAGATGCACCTCTCCACAACAACTGGGTTGTTGAATCTTTTGTCAGGGCTGCCATGTTGTGTCTGGAAATAATTTAAATCTTTATTATGGCATTTAGCTTTTATTTAATATTACAAGACTTGGCTGTCAGCTAGTGGCTGTCTGGATCAGATGTGTCCCTAGGATGGAACAGGGCTCCTGGCATATCACAAAATCAATTTAAGAGGCAGAACTGCCCTGCTGGTGCAAGCCCACAGCTGAGGCACTGCCATCACCCACAGGAGCACCAAGTCCATGTCCTTTGCCTGAGGGATGGGACACACATTGGGCACAGAACAGCAATGAGCCCAGAGGGGCTGCAGAGTTTACAGATCCCAAAGGTCTCGACCAACAGACGGCAACAGAGACTTCACAATCAGAACCATTTTCTCTAAGGTGCTTCTGAGAACTCCCGAGGACAAATGGTACCACATGTCCACACTGGGATCTGTGTAAAAGTGAGGAGGGGAATGGGATAAACTCTGCACAAAGCACAGAAGCCTTTACAAAGGGGCTTACACATCATGCCCTGGCATAATGGGATGTTGGGATTTCTGTGGGAAATGACATGAATTAGTAGTTCTGAACAAACTGCTGGATGCACACACCAGTGCATCACTCCAATGGAAAGCCCCTGATATGTCCTAGCTCTGTGTCCTGGTATCATGCTGCTCCAGCCCACAAGTTGTCAGAAAACCTTGGTACTGGCTCTCCTTTAAGCTCATTAGTAAAGAGTTACACTTGTTTATACTGCCCATTGTTCCCTCAGCCACTTCTCCAGTCACATCCACTGCCCTTCCCTGCTCAAGACAGAAGGGCACCTGTCTGGTGTCACATCCCAGCACGGCACCAGCAGCACGTGGCCCCTTGGTGTCCTTTGCTTACTGTAGAACACTTTACACAACAGTCAATCAAACAAATTACCCAGGAAAGCTGTGGAAACCAGTTAAGGTCCACCTCTAGAAGTGTTCAAGGCCAGGCTGGATGGGGCTCAGAGCACCTGGTCAGGTGGAAGGTGTCCCTGCCCACTGCAGGGGGTTGGAATAAAATGGTCTTTAAGGTCCCTTCCAACACAAACCCTCCTATGGTGATCAAATCTCAGGTCCTCAGTATTTGAACTAACCAGGAGGAGAACGTCAGAGTTGCTGCAGGGTTGTACAATCTCCATGCATTTTAGAACCAATGGCACAGTCACATCTCCCCTGTCCAGACACGGTATGGCCCGAGGACATCCTGTCTGTGGCACACAGGGATTGCTGCTGGCATTTGTTTCTGGTGAACAGATCCAGCAACAACAGCATCCCTGTTTTCCTACAGGTTAATTACTGGATACTCATAAAACAGGAAAACCGTTTGTGCTCAGCTTCTGCTTTTCCTATTGCTACCCCAAGTCAAGGTAAAACTTCAGCTGTATTTGAAACTTAAGCAAACAAGTCTCTCATATTTTATCAACTTCCCCAAGTTCATTTCAAATTTAAGCTCATTCTCTGCCCTTCCCAGCAGAATAATTTTCTAACAAATGCCCGTGTGAAGAGCATCATCACATCCCCCTCTGGCACTCGGGGCGCTGCTCCAGGGCACTGAACCTTTCCAGCTGTGAAACCCTTCCCGCTCCAAAGAAACTGGGAATACTCACACTCTGATCTGCCGGATGGGCCCGTACTTCCCAAAAATGTCGTACATCTCCTCGGCCGTGATTTTGTACGGCAAGTTCCTGATGTACAGGATCCGGTTGACCTCCGGAGGGAGCCGGATCTGTAGGGGGAAGGACAGGGGAGTGTTAGACCTAAGGCACGTACTGCGAACTTAAACCCAGCAGCCTACGGGCAAAACCACGGAATCGCTGAGCCACGGAACGGGGCCTTAAATATCACCCAGTTCCCCCTCCTGCCCCGTTCCCGTCAGAGCAGCGGGTGCCTGGAGCGGAGCCCAGCCCGGAAGGGCGGAAGCGGGCAGCGCACTCACGTTGGCTCGTTTGGCTGCTTGCATCGCCATGGCGGCGGGCGGTGAGTGGGGGCCGCGGCCCGGGACAGAAACACCGGCGGGGAAGGAGGCTGGGGCTGAGACAGCGGCGGGGACCGAGCGTGGAGCGGCGGCAGCGGCGGGAACCGGGAGCGACGCGCAGGAAAAGCGGATCTATCCCAGCAGGCACCGCGCACTCCCTCACGGCATCGGATCTACCCCGGCGTGCACCGCGCGGGAAGCGGCAGCGCGCCAACCTGGCCAGCCCCCCCCACGTGACCTGGGTCCCGGTCCCGCCTCTTTGCAGCCGGCCCCGCCCTNTCCGCCCCCCCGCCTCAGTGCCGGCCCCGTGCCGCCCCCACACGTTCGGTTTGCGGTGCAGAGTTGCGACACGAACCTCTTTAATAAACGCTTCCTCCTTATCCTTTCCCCCTCCTCGCCACCCGCATGAATCGGTCCCGGTGAGGAGCAGAAGCGGCAGGATGGCCGCCCTGCAGCCCCCGCAGTGACCGTCCCAGAGCGGCTACTGCAGCGGCTCTTTCTTGAAGCAAACGGGAATTTCGATGACGATTTTGCCGATGTTCTTGTTTCCCTCCATAGCCCTGTGTGCCTCGGCGATGGCGTGCAGGGGGTAAACGCTGTCCACGAGGGGCTGGAGACGCGGGGAAGCCCCTCTGGAAAAATGAGGCAGCACCTCCTCAGTGAAGGCTCTGACCAGGCGCTCCTTGTACTGGGGAGAGAACACCCGCAGCGTTATTTGAGCCTTTCACTCACCCAGGTGTCGCAGAGCACAGCGTATAGAATGTACACAGCCCTCACGGAGACACCTTCTGACATTCTCACAGTGAAATGGAGATAAAAACACCAGACAGGTCTAAATTAAAAACAAGAAGAAAGCTTTTAGATTTATTACATCTTAGCTGAATGAAATTCTCCAAAGCAAGTGGTGTGAGCTCAGTGCAGACCCATTTGAATCAAACTGATAAAGTTCTTGTAAATGTTCTGTCTTAAACCATGCACAGAATCTACCTTAGGTCTCTGCACTGCAGGTCTTTCACTGCCATATAAGAGAATATTCCACATAAAATGAGTTTTCTTTGGTAACTGGGCATCCAAATGGCTTTGGTTTCTACTTTGAAGTGACCTAATAACGATTTTTATTTTCCCTTCCTCAGACTTGATCCAGTTGCCTGATCACATTTATTTATTTTTTTATTTCTTCTAGGGCCAAATATCTAAATTATGGTATCTGTGAAGCACATTAAGAAGTCCTGGGTATCATTCCTCTCATTCAGGGAAGAATTTGATAAAAATAGAAAAAAAAAGACATTATAAGTTAATTTTGTGACATTTTCCAAAGTATGTAGTAACAGTTCAATGTGGGGCTTTTTTGACAAGAATGTGTTTAACACTGGTTTTAAAAGAATGCTGTCAAAACTGTCATAAATTTTAAGATCAAACTGCATGTACTGCTGATAGCCACTACTTGCCTCCTTGTCTCGGGACCGTAACAGGCTTGTGTGGATGCTGGCTCTTTTGGAAAGCAGCCTGGCCAGCAAATCCCCATGGACTTCACCTCCGCTCAGCAGTCCATAAATAATCCACCGGCCATCAGTACTCAGACAGCTGAGATTCTTCTCCCAGTGTGAGGCCCCAACACAATCTAAAATAATATCTACTCCAGAACCTCAAGTAGAAACAGAAGAGATTTCAGCAGTGAAGTCAAGCTGCATTAAGGGTAGGGTAATTTCAAGCAAGACTAAAACCTTGTTATTTATAGGTACAAAATTGGCCCTACAATTCTTATTTAAAAATTTCTAGTGAAATTAGGAATTGGCACAGTGATTTGTAAGGAATTACAGAATCAGGCACAGAAAAAGAATCATAAGTTAGCCATAAGCAAACTCAGGCATAAACTACCCCAAATGCTTAGAAAAGCTACATTTTTCTAACAGTTTAAGAATTAAGTGGAGTGAGGCACTGACACAGGTTGCCCAGAGAAGTTGTGGCTGCCTCATCCCTGGAAATGTCCAAGGCAGGTTGGATGGGGCTCAGAGCAAGCTGGTCTAGTGGAAAGTGTCCCTGCCCATGGCAGGGGGTTGGAACAGGAAGGTCTTTAAGTCCTTTCCAGCCCAGGCCCTGCTATGCTTCTGTGATGGTCCAAACACCAAAATGCGAGGATTTGGTCCCACAGTTCCTTGAAGCAGCAATAATAAGGCACAATATTTATACCCCAAATGAACACAGGCAAAGAGAGCCCATGCAGGAAACAGCACAGTAAAACTAAGGAAGGACAGGATATCAGGATATGAACAGGATATCAGGTTGTGCTTACAGGGTCACTACTGTCTGCTCCCTCACCAGGTGACAGCTGAAACTGAGTGTGTGTCCACATGTTGGGAGGCTCATTCGCACTTTCAGAGAGGTTTTTTTTACCTTGGGTGAACTCCAAGACCTTTTCACTGAAGTCTTCATTCTTGTAGTTGAATCCTGCAGCTGCTCCGGCGTTCGCTGTTGCTTCCAGTTTCTCCTGAGTTCCTGCTGTCACAATGGGAATTGCCTTTGCCAGTCTCACCAGCTGAATGGCTGCCATGCCAACCCCGCTGGCTCCAGCGTGGATCAACACCCTCTCACCCTCCTGTACTTTACCTGGAGGAGGGCATAAGGAAAGTGGTCACCCTTTGGGCATCACCTTTGGACAAAAACATGAACAGTCTGGAAGATATTGAAGAGGAGGTTGAAAGAGGTGCCCTTGATTTGACTTCAGACAATTGGACATCTTTGTAGCCTTCATAAAAGAGAGAAATCCAGAAGCAGCAGAGGTTGCAGTGTGCTGACAGGACATCATTTTACCAGCCTCACTGGAAGGACTTTGTCCTGTCCTTGTGTAGTTCTGGGCATCTGTGACCAAGATGCTTAAATGAGGGCAGTCACAGCCTTTTTATACCATCAGTAGAAAACAGGCTTGGAGGATGTTCATACTGAGAAATCAGGCACTCAGCAATGGAGAAATACCAGAAATGCAGGGTAACATTAAAGACCACTCCTACCAATCATTTTACCTTCTGTTGGTTGCATTAATTTGTGTTTCACCAATTGCTTCTGAAAGTGAGGCACCAAGTAGCCTCCCACTGATCCCCAGGAAGCAACACTGCTTGAAGCAAGTCTGCAGGGAAGTTATGTTTGGAACTTTTGTTCCTTATTGGATCTTTTAGATGCTACTGCTGAATAGTGTAGAAGAAGGATATTTCTTGCCTGAGAAAAACTTTGGCAAGTGCTACTGTTTATTACCTTGGCAGAGTGTTTTTAAAATGAAGAGTGTGGGCTTCTGTCTATTTTAAATCAGCTCAGAGTGGATTTTGCCTGCAAATAATATCTGTTAAACAAAGGTACAAGATGTTGCCTACTGTAGATTCACAAGAAATTAGTGATAAATTTCTTGAAATGGTCAAGCATGCAGTGAAGCCTTAGAAATAAGATGTGTTTTCAGGTCTGTGGAAAATGTGGGAATAATTTCAGGGTTTAGGCTTAATGTGTCCTGTCCATGATAGGGGAGTGAAACTAGATGATCTTTAAGATCCTTTTCAACCCAAACCATTCAGTGATTCAAACTGAGAAATAAGATGAAAAGAAATCTGACCATCTTTCCATATCCTTCCTTGTAAATATGTAATCAGGAGGGTAGGCTGGCCACCACTGGGGAGAGGTGGTCAAGACCCAAGGATTTGTGTCTGGTGTACTGGATTCCGACCCACAAGAACAAAGTGACAGAGAAAAGCTTCTTTGAAGGCAAACAACATTCAAATGGAGGCAACAAGGAGAGGATTTTATCACAGAAAGGAAGATGAGCTCTTTTGGTGGGATAAATGGGCAAATGCACCTCTCACCTACAAAATGGAGCAGCTGAAATGCTGTTAGCCAGGCTTCAGGAATGGCTGCAGCCTGAATAAAAGTCATCTCTTTGGGAACTGGCATCAGGAGGCCTTCGGGCGCTGTCACGTATTGGGCCTGGCCGCCCCCGGAGAGCAGAGCCATCACTGCATCGCCGATCTTCCAGCGGCCCGAGCAGCCGGCACCCAGCCCAGCCACGCTCCCAGCTGCCTCCAGGCCTAAAATGTCACTTGCTCCTTTGGGGGGAGGGTACTTCCCTCTCCTCTAAAATAGTAATAATAAAAAAAAAGAGACAGCAAGGAAGGAAAAGCCATCAATGAGTGTAATGGCCTGCAATATTCACACGTCTCCAGCCTAAATTCCTATTTGTTTAATTCTGATTTTGCCCTGTGTGTATGTTGCAGTAATTTGAGGATCTTCTTGATTTTGCCCTGTGTGTATGTTGCAGTAATTTGAGGATCTTCTAACCTCTGGAAACACTTCTGCTTCCTAAGTATTATTCTTCCTAAGTTCTATTCTTAAAATAAGAATAAATGGAAATATTTGTGAGTCCCCTTTGTCCTGGCTAATCCCTGCTGTGGAGATACTATGGTCTCCCTTTGCAGAGCATGGCTTGCAGCTCAAACTAAAAGTTTGAATGTGAATTTGAATAAATCTTCTCCCACTGGAACTGTGCTATTGGAACATTTCCTTTTCATCTCAAATGCCCAGAAAAGGGTGTAAAATCTAGAAAGAGCTTTGGTTTTACATGTTTTGTTGAAAGGCAGCTGCCTTTCCACGCCAGCCCAGCACTGTACTAACTCAGATAAAAACATTTATCTGCTGAATCAACAAACAACTCTTCTTTCAGCCCTATGAACTCTCCCATCCAAATGCTCACCAGGTTCAAACTCTTTTAGCTCATCAGATCTGTCGAGACTTCACAGAGGGGCTTGAAAACTCTGTGTTGTTTTTAGGTGCATAAATCTGCTTAACATACACGTACCTGGAGTAAATCGGCCCTATTCAGAGCACTGGCAGAGACCTTCACAAGAACTTCTCCTTCTCCTGGATCTGGTTTCATCACTTCTTTCATATAGAGATTTTCTGGGCCTCCTGGGCAATCAAAATAGGCTGCAAACATTTTCTATTAAAAAAAAAAAACAAACAACCAAACTCAAACAAACTGAAAAAATGTTGCATGAATGCAGGCACACTTAACATGCAGTGGAAAAATCTCAGTAATGAAAGGTAGCAAATGGCTTTAAATATTCCTATTTATTTCCCTTGCCTCAGGAGGTGATTGCTGTGTGCCTGATTTGCTGTGGTACAAGCTCTCACTGCTGCAGGAGTCTTCCAGGTACCTCCTCAGATTCAGATGCTGTTCCTGGGATCCTTTTGGCACCAGCAGATGCTGAGATGGGCTGAGCTGTCAAGCCTCCTCCTGCCTGGTAAAGCCAAATGAGGAACAGTCTTTTCTCTGCTCCCTGGGTGCTGGGTGGAAGGAGGTGAGAAGGAGAGGCAATGACAACGGGAACAACTGTGTTACCTCCTGAGAGCTGTACTGCACTGAGTGCAGCACAGGAGGGGCTGCAGGCAGAGCCTCTTCAAGGAACCAGCACTGTGTGACAGACCACCCTGCCCTCTGTAAAAATCACTGATTTCTGCATCAGGAGAAGCTAAGGGCATACCTAATTATTTGTGGTAAGACTGCAAATGCAGAATGATGAACAGTTTGAGACCCCAGGGATATCAATCCCCACAGGGTGGTGCTCTATGGCTATTTTATGGTGAATAAGCACTTCCAATTATTTGTATAAAATGCAATTTAAAGGCTTTTCTCTCTGAGGCTGGCTGTCTATTTGTTGTTATCAACCATTTAATCCAGTCCCACAAAATTTGCCTGTGTCAGCAAAAAAAATCAATGGGAAGCCCACCTGATGCCACCCTGTAACAATTGTTTCTGCTGTCTTAATTGGGTCCAAATTTAGTCAGTTAAAAATAAGATGTGAAAGAAGCTTTTGTCCGTCTTTCATCAGAGTTAATTAACATTCTTTTTTATAAATTATTGTCTTTGTTGCTAGAAGCAGGCCCACAAAAATGTTAAAAAACTTCAAACAAAAACAAACAAAAAAACCCAAAACAAAACAAAAGGAAAGAAACAAACAAAAAAACCCCAAAAAACCCTAAAAAACCAAGAGGATCTGAATAGTCACGTTACTCTCAAATGCACAGAAAACTACAGAAACTGAGATACAAATTTCCAGCCATTTCAAGCTCTCAGATCCGGCAGCAGTGGCTGCAGACAAGAAGCTGTGTGGCTCCCGAGCTCACCTTTTTCCTGTAAGGAAGGAGGGACAATCTGTGTCCCGGAACAAACCCAGCCTGTCCCGGGAGCAGAGTCCGATCCCAGCTCCTCCTCTCCCGGCTCCTCTCCCTTGCACTCGGCTGCCCCCCTGCAGGCCAAGGGGCGGAACAGGGCGAGGTTGTTCCACTTTGGAGCGACAGACGTGAGGAGTCAGAAATATTAGCACAGCTCACCATTATTCCTGCGAACGAGCTGGATTATTCCACGGCTTGGCACAGAAATCTGTTTTTCGGCCGCTGCCCTGGCACACGGGGACGCTTGGAGCGCTGCCCGTGGTGTGTGATGGGTGTGTGATGTGGGGTATGTGATGGGGTGTGTGATTGATGGGGTGTGTGATGGGTGTGTGATGGGTGTGTGATTGATGGGGTGTGTGATGGGTGNGATTGATGGGGTGTGTGATGGGTGTGTGATGGGGTGTGTGATGGGTGTGTGATGGGTGTGTGATGGGGTGTGTGATTGATGGGGTGTGTGATGGGTGTGTGATGGGGTGTGTGATGGGTGTGTGATGGGTGTGTGATGGGGTGTGTGATTGATGGGGTGTGTGATGGGTGTGTGATGGGGTGTGTGATGGGTGTGTGATGGGTGTGTGATGGGGTGTGTGATTGATGGGGTGTGTGATGGGTGTGTGATGGGGTGTGTGATGGGTGTGTGATGGGTGTGTGATGGGGTGTGTGATTGATGGGGTGTGTGATGGGTGTGTGATGGGGTGTGTGATGGGTGTGTGATGGGTGTGTGATGGGGTGTGTGATTGATGGGGTGTGTGATGGGTGTGTGATGGGGTGTGTGATGGGTGTGTGATGGGTGTGTGATGGGGTGTGTGATTGATGGGGTGTGTGATGGGTGTGTGATGGGGTGTGTGATGGGTGTGTGATGGGTGTGTGATGGGGTGTGTGATTGATGGGGTGTGTGATGGGTGTGTGATGGGGTGTGTGATGGGTGTGTGATGGGTGTGTGATGGGGTGTGTGATGGGTGTGTGATGGGTGTGTGATGGGGTGTGTGATGGGGTGTGTGATGGGGTGTGCTCCAGCCGAGCAAACGCTGGGATTTCAGAATTCTGAGTGTCTCAGACTCGATCTACTCCACGGGGGCTGAGGGTGCGGGAGCTGTGCCAGCCCTGATGCCATAAAGGCGCTGGAGGCTGCCCCGGGCTCTGGTCAGGGCAGAGCTCGCTGGCTCACCTTAAACCCTGCGTGTTTCTGCCTTGGGGCTTGGAATCAGAATCAGTACTGTTCTGAAAGTCTGATGATGCCTCCTCGAGCTTTGCAGAAGGATCAGATCACACCTTTCTCTGTGTCCTAATCACCAGTTCTTGGGTGTTTGAGCTGTCACAGAATAAAATTGACACTTCAGACTCTTTAAAAATGGTAACTCATATGTGTGGGATTCTTCTGTGGGTTTTTTCCTGGATGGATGATATCCATCATCCAGAATATTGATGGATATTCTCATCCAAATAATGAGATTTTTGAATTCAGGCTTTTAAACTTCTCCTTGAAACTGAACAAATTTAGAATCAAGTATAGCTAAAAATTTTTTTGTTCTCACGTGACTTGAAGAGCTAATAATCGATGTGTTTCTGAAGATGAAAAGCTCATGAAGCCTGGTCTGTAGTATACACAGCCTGATTCAGTGCTGGTACTGACATTGTCCCTCCTCCACTGTCCCCAGAGAATTCTGCAATCCACTGCAGTTTAACATAACTTCCTATTACAGTCACTGACAATGCAAATTCACAAATATGTTTTATTATTCAAGGATGTACAGGACAGTGTGAAAATGTGTTAATGTAGCAACTTCCTTTGTCCCTTGGGTCTGTGGGCCCTGCATAGCTGTAATGCCATTAGAGACGCTACTTTGCATAGTGAGATTAATAACTATGTTATCTGGAAACAGGCTAAAATACAGCATTAGAAAGATAAAGCAGAGCATCTTAAACCAAATATTGAAGACATCACTTTCAATTCAGTTAAGAAACTTAGAGGGCAGATGCATAAGGTAGTCCTTTTATGAGCAGCAAGCCCACAATTATTATTGAAAAAACAGAAGGGAGCTCAGCAGCTGGAATGTTGTAAAGCAGCAGTTTCTTGTTTAAATTTTCAAACTTCTATACTTTATTTCCTAATGAGCACTCTTGAGGTTGATGAAGTCCAAGTTTTCTGTTGATTCAGCAACCTTTCTCTCTAAAGTAGTCTGCTATAATAACACAAGGACATAAATAAATACAAATTAAAATCAATGATTATAAAACTTGTATACAGAATTGCTGTAATGGAGATTCTTTTTTTCAAGTTCAAATCCCCCTTGGACTGTTGCACTCAAATGATGACAGTGCTGTTTCTATCTGAAAATTAAAAATTCCTATATTTATGAGGTATTATCTGCTCTAAAGAATAAACACTGAGCAGTACTTTAAATAATTTTCAGAAATATCTTGTAACATGCAAAGAAAAGTTAATTTTATCTTTTTTTTTTTCCACAAAGAAATCATCTTGGGCAGCAAGAGTAAACTCCGAAGAATAACTACTGCAAATCTGGCCCTGGAAAAGCTTAGCATTAGTCTTTGCTAGGAGCAGTGGTGAGTTTTAAACAATGTGACTATTTGCAAGAACAAATAATGAGTAGATATTGTTAGAGAATTTGGAAAGCGCGGGCATTTTTTGCAATCATTCTGCTTTCTACTTCCTGCCTTCCTCCCATAGCAGGGAAAAAAANGGCCAGGGCAGTGACTGTCCCCTGTGCTGGGCACTGCTGAGGTCACCTCGAGGGCTGTGTCCAGTTCTGGGCCCTCAGATCAGGAAGGACATTGAGGGGCTGGAGCGTGTCCAGGGAAGGGAACGGAGCTGGGGAAGGCTCTGGAGGACAAGGGGGCTCAGCCTGGAGAGAAGGAGACTCAGGGGAGACACTTCTGTCTCTGCACGGCTGGCAGGAGGCTGAAGCCTCGTGGGGGAAGGGCTCTTCTCTCAAGTTACAAGTGATAGAACAAGATGAGAGGACTGCAAGTTGCATAAGCAGAGGTACAGATTGGATATTAATTGGAAAAATTCTTCACCAAAAGGGTTGTGAAATGCTGGAACAGGCTGCCCAGGGTCGCTGTCCCTGTAGGTCCTTAAAAGACGTGTAAATGTGGCACTGAGGGCCATGGTTTAGTGCTGGGCTTGGCAGTGCTGGGT